>PYWC01000017.1:733259-762041 GCA_003182015.1 Tuber magnatum | reverse complement strand
TTGTCTGGTGGACCAGTGGACTTTCTCCTGTTACCCTGTCTATCCCACTTCCGGGGATATACACACTCGGCCTTTCTCTAGTTACCCAGCCTAGCTGTGTATTGGCCACTCATAGGTCCCTAAGTACGCTGACACCAATCTTGGGCGTAGCCATATACCTAAATACTTGCCCACTAAGTCTGCTCACCTCGGAGTCCGGGCCATCGGGTCTCCGTAGGTCAAGTACTCACTTGCCTGCCAGTTCCTACCAGTTCGCCTCCGGGCTACCTGTATGGGTGTAGGTTCCGGCTACCATAGCTCCTGTATGCTGGGTCGTTACAAATGGCGATCCGCTGTGAGTGATCACATTGCTTAGTAGTCTATGTAGAGGATAGATTTCCTTCCAAAAAATTAGGGGAAACCGCTATACTTTCATATCTTTTATGCATGAAATAACCTTACTCATTTGGCTAAGACAATCTACCAGTATGAGGATAGCATCACAATAGTCTCTGGTTGGCAGGTGCGCGATAGAATCCATTGCTATAGGGGTCTGTGGCTGGTCGGTTGTTTTGTTCAGTTTTAGCAGTCTATCAGGTATTTGACTTACGACTTCTATTGATACATAGATGTCCCAATTCGTTATCTACTGTTTGCTTGTTTCTTATATTCCTGATCAATAGTATTGGTAGTATAATAGATTAGTGGTTTTTGCCATTTCCCTATAACCTGGTATTGGTAAATCATGTTTTCTTCATATCACATCCATCCAAACCTTTTCATTATCTGGTATCTATATCTCATTATCAAAGTGGAGGTAGAAGCGATCCCACTTGCATAGCCCAAGTGCAATATCTTTCATTTCCTTATCTCCACTTTCCATTCCTTGCAGTACCTGCTATATTCCCTGATCCTTTCCACTTATCACTTTGATTGTATTCTTTATACCATCTTGGATTTCCACCACCACCATCACTTTGAAGTATCTCTTCTTTGGAAGTACTATTCCTTGTCTTTTCGCAATACTTTCCACCTTCTTGCTTTCTAGTCAGTTCCATACTTCTCTCATGAGAGCATCTGGCATTCCTCCTTCTTTTTTCTGTCAGTATTCGATCTTGAAACTATTCTGGCACCGCCTTTCCTCCTATCATATTTGGTAATCATTTAACTCCTTTGCTGTCGCATCTAGTTCTTATAGTCAGTTAGAACCTTGGTACGATGGTTGGTATTCTGAATGTAACATCTTTACTCTTTCAGGTCTTGAACTATTGCTGGCAGCCCCTAGTCATATACATTGTAGTTCCGTTTGTCCATTGTCCTCATCTTGGGCCTGTATGCACTAGATCTCTATTTTCTGTCTTGTTATTTCTGTGATACGATTTCCATGCATAGGTATTCCGATGCACCCATTTCACTTACTGCTTCCCTCTACTCATTAAAACATACCACGATTAGTACTGTCCTTATCTTTGTTTGAAATTTATCCAATGCCTTGTCCGGCTTGCTCCTCTGGTTCTATTTGATGTCTTTTTCAAGCAGGTGGTTTATTGGTTTCGCTGTTTAGTTAAATACCTGAATAAAGCGTTGGTAAAACTTGCAAAAGCCTATTATCCATTGGATGTCCCCTTAAGTTTTTAGTGCTTCCCATTCCCATAGTATGTATTTTCTGACCAATCCGTCTGAATACCTTCCGAGTTAATAATGAAGTCTAGGCATTCCAACTCTTGCTTGTGGAACTTGTATTTCATAGTTTTGACCTTCATACCTCATTGCTGTATTACTTCTATGATATTATTGAAGTCTTGTTGGTGTTGTTCCATATTCTTAGAATATATAATATATCATCTAGGTAGACAATGCAGTATATGTTCAGGTATCTGCTCAACACCCAGAGGATCTATCGTGGGAATATTACCAGATTGTTTGTTAGCTCTATAGCATAACCAGATGTTTGTAGGTTCCATATTGTATTGGGAATGTCGCTTTCTATTTGTCTCCTGCTATGATTTTGATATCATGCTACACCTTTTTGGTATTGAGCTTGGTGAATTCTTTTGTTAACCCTAGTTGGTCTCACGCCTCGCAGATCTGTGGTAGCTGGTACTGATCATTCTTTCTTATCTTATTGTAGGTGTGATAGTCTACATATAGTCTTAGTTCTCTGGCCTTCTTCCATATGAACAAGATCAGTGATCCTCCCTCCATGAAGTAGTCTCTGACCAATTCCCATTCCAGGTTCTGAATACTGTATGCCTTGACTTCCTACAATTCTGTTTCACCAACCTGATACATCCTCTTTGAGGGGAATTCAGTATTCTTCTAGAACTCAATTCTCAAGTCTACTTCTCTTTGATATCCTGGTACTTCTGTCATGTCTTCTCCCTGGAACAGTTCCTAATGCTGATAGTATTCATTGGGAATGGACTGTCTCCATGGTTTCTCTTCCTTGCATTACTTACTCTAAATTGCCAGTTTGATACTAATATTGATTTTGGACCATGTGGCTAGGTTTTGGTTCCATCATAGCTGAAGAGTCCTGGTATTTTCTCCATATTAGTAGAACTTTGCAAATGAGGATATGGTGATTTCGTTGATCATGATTTGTTTCCTTCATTTCTGCTCTTCTCTTGTTGCTTAATTTGTACTTCGGTATTCTTTCATTCCTCTCCCTGTTTCAGTACAAGTCGTCACTTTCTGGAGCTCCTCATTATTGATCTCCCCAATCATTAGCCCTATGGTTCGATTACCCTTTTCTACCTAATATTCCTTATCACCTAGGTTGGCTATGACTGCATTCACTTTACCTGTATGGTCAGTATCAATTACTCCTCTATTGGTCATAATTCAACACTTGACTGCTAAACCACCACATGGAGCAATTTACCCATAGGTGCCTGGTGGTGGTCCGATGTCTATTCCTGTGGCTATTGGCATCTCTTCTCTGGTAAGTACCATGTATCATTCATTGATGTACAGGTCTTGTCCTGCCACTCCGGTTGAACTCTTGGTATCTACTTTTCCATTATCGTGCAACCTTTGACTCAGACCTGTTGATCTTCTTGACTGCTCTTCGTTCTTTATTGTTTTGCGACCTGCAGTTCTAAGAGCTTTGTGACTAAGTACTCTTTGCGAGCTTCTGCTTCAGGGGTTATAGACACTACCAGTATGCTATGCAGGTATTTGGTCACACACTATTTATTCACAACCTTGATCTTGCCATTTTCCCACTCAATTGTGAGCATGTGTTGCCTTAGCCATGGCATCCTAGGCCTACCTCATGGTTTTGCATGTTGATCACCTGGAAGGTTGCTCTTTCTCTTTTGCTACAAACATCTAGAAGGACTTATATCTTATAGGTAATCAGCTCTATAACACTTTTCATTCTCTTCGCTAGATGTGTATCTCTTTGTTTTTTAGTCTAAATGGTAGTGGAGCCCTATATGTCACATATACTTTTGTCAATAAAGTTTTCTGTAACTCCTGAGTCGATTACAGTACATATTGTAACTAATTTTTTTTTTCTCTGTATAATAGTGTCCTAACCATGATATGATCTCTTTTGAGCTCTCAGGGTTCTACGCACAATGTCGCATAATAATTTGCCAGAGTGATAGCTTTCAGGCACAACCTGTCCGTCAGACCGCTTATTGCTAAAGTCAGCCATCTTTTTCCTCTTCATCATCCTCGGTGTCAAGATTTATCTCATATAGTTTGGTCAAAGTTGGTGTCTGTAATGCAGACCTGGTGGGTCCCATTCTGCCTGGCTGGGTTCCACTTCATCTATCCTGAGACAGTCTGTCATCGCATAGCATATAGCTACTCCTTCAACATCTGCAGTATAATCTGCCCTTCACACTTCTTTTGCACTCTTATCAAGACAGGTTTAGGTTGTACCTTCTTCTTATCACATCTAGATCCATTGGATCACCTGCTTGGGTTATCATGAGTGGTATGGGCCTGAATGTCCTGCTTTGGTTTAGCAATATTATTCTGTCTTCACACATTGTTGGCCTACCTGCCTAGATGTGTTGGATCATGGTCAAAGATTGTTCCCTTTCGATTGCCCATACCTGAAATGAGTTCACATCCAGGGTGCTAATCATGTTTTGTATATAATGGTAATAGGTGGCCCGCTTGCTTGGCAAGAGACGAGAGCTGTGTAGACTAAAGGAGGCTTTTAACGCGTGTAATAGGAGAGCAAGATATAACAATTCAACCAAGTATATTAAGAATACTGTAAGTGGAAGTCTGCTGTTTCTATTGTGTAATCAGTGGTGTTTAAATACAAGTTCCTACTCGTCTCCAGCATGAGCAATAACATAGTCCCTTTCAAAGTATGCAACAATCCCTTTGAAATATGGTGAGCAACAAATGAGACTATAAAACAAAATACAAAGCATTTAAAGGATCAAGCGAGACCTTTAAAATATAATAAGTATTAAACGGTACTATAAAACAAAATATAAAACATTTAAAGTATCCACTGATACCTTTGAAACATAACCAGTATCAAACAATTCAATCAAATAAAATGTAAAACACAACCTAATACCTGTACCAGTTACAATACTGCCATATCAACCACTGTCGAGAATTTGCTTTCCACTTTGCCCCATAACTCTTGCAACCTTGTGGTGTATGCTGCAGGCAGGAACTGCCTCCATATTTCCTAATTACACTAACTTCTACAGCGAGGTACTAGAACTCGTTCCCAAAGTCTCTCATGTTTTTCTTCTTTTATTGGACAGTTTTCCACCTGTTTCATTCTCCCTGCTTTATGTAGATATCTCCAAACCTGTTTCCGAGAACTTCATTCAAATTCTTCCCGATTTCCTATGTCCTATCTTTCAATCCTTCAACCTATAGGGTTATCTATTGGCCAGCCCTGTCATGCAATAGTGACTTGGCATATGCTACCCCAGTAGTATCCTTATCATCGCTGCCGTTTTTAACTCAGAACTACTACCCAAGTTGTGAGAGGAATTCTTGCCGTTTCATCCTTTTACCTGCAAAGACATTATCTTCTTTTGCCTTTGACGTACTGTGTCTGCTAGGTCTGCCTGTCTGAAGTATTGCATATAACACCATTGGTTGTTCCTGTGTTATTCCCACTAGTGGGACTGGTAGTATGACTGTTCCAGTTGCTGCTTCTAATATCCTAGTTTCTTTGTTCTTGTCTAATGATGAACTTTCTTCTTATTGTTCTTCTTCCAGAATAACCGGGCTTGGTGGTCTGGTCGTTCTTTTCAAACTTGCTACGTCTTCTGATTCCTCTCCTACTCCTGGGAGCTTGAGTTAATCGACGATTTCATTCTCCTTATAACTATCTATTTTCCCATCCTGGTGGAGTTGCTGTTGCTACATCCTTATCCTGCTCTATCATTACGTATATTCTGAATTAATGCTATCAAAGATAGTAATTGTAACCAGTTAGTGGTTCACTCACAGACTTGACCATGTCTTAGCCTCGAATGTTGGAGACTAGTCTTCTGGTTCCACGTAGGATGGCTAAGCCCTCCAGTCTCCTACCTCACAACCTGGTTACCAGGGCGCGTGCATAAAGTAGCTATATAAGTAAAGAACAAAGTAGTAAAGTTATCCACTAGAAGATATAAAGATAATTGCATGCTGAGGTGATCCTGCGGGTCTTCACAACCTCGATTATACTTAGTCTTCATACAAACCCTAACCCTGCAACCGATTCGTTCAAGTTACCGGCTATAGTCATCTCTGCCTGGTACATCCCATGTATGAGACCTATGACTCCCTAACTAAGTCATATGCGAAACGGGTAACATCATATGAGTCACAATTATGAGTCATTCAAAGGTATTAACCAATTATAACAGGTTAGTAACTTACAACCATAAGGTATATGTAACGGGGGCTCCCTTAGGAAGATGGATCCCAAGGTTGCGACCGTATCGAACAAGTTCAAACTTAGCGCTAAAAGTTCATAATAGATGTAAGAGTAAAGTAAAGGGTAAAACTTAATATTATTAAGCCTGAGGCTTCACTCAATTAAGGTCAGGAGAGGATTGATTGTTGGAGTAGAAGAGTTCTCCCATAGACTTTCAGCTAGTTTTATCACATGGCAGAAACTGCGCGATCAGTTTGCGCTAACTGTTCGGGCAAACCTGGCACGCTCTGGGTAAAAGGAACACTAGCTAGGTGACGGCAGGAGGGAATGGGTTTCGCAAGGACGCGGTTTAGACGTCATACAGTTACGTTAATCGTTGACGCATATGAATTCCTTGGCAGCTCATGGGACTCGTCTATGTTTGAATTGGTTTTCGCACATGACCTTGTTAGCAGGGCGTGAGGTTTGTTTATGTTTGATTGGATTTCGCGCATGATGGACAGTTGACGTTATGGGAAGAGTCTAGGCAGGCGGGTAAGGCTTACCGGCAAGGTAGACTTATTTATGTTTCACACGTGACCTCATTAGTAGGTCACGTGGTTTGTTTTTCTGATTGAGTTATATTGCGTTTGATTTATCCTTTTGTAAATGACGTTGTTTAGAGGTCAAAGGAGGTTTTAGTTTGGGCAAATGACGCGTTGGAGTCAGGTGATGGATTTCACACCTGACCTCGCTTGACGAACAGGGCTGCTTTAGTCTTACGGGAAGAGGCCTATATAAAGGCCATGTTTTTCCATATGGGTTAGCTCTTCACGCAAACATGTACTATTATTTCCTATCTACCACTGCACGCTCATTACAATAGAAAAACCTTTACGCTGCAACACTTTCTGCTAGATGGATTTACTATAGAGTCAAGAACCTATCCACTATGCAGATCCGGTTAAACAGGTACAAGACCGATACTCATGGCATTGGTGGGAACCCGATGTAACGGGGGCACACCTAGGAAGATGGATCCCAAGGTTGCGACCGCACCAAAGAACTTCAAACTTATCGCCAAAAGTTCATACAGATGTAAGAGTAAAGTAGACGGTAAAGCTTAATATCGTTAAGCCTGACGCTTCACTCAATTAAGGTCTCGAGAGGATTGATTGTTGGAGTAGGAGAGTTCTCGCATAGACTTTCAGGTAGTTTTATCTTATGCCAGAAACTCCCCCATCAGTTTACTCCAACTATTCGAGCACACCCTTCTCCGCTAAGGGCGGTCCGACACGTCTCCTGACACCCCCTTCGGGCATGTATGTGTCGACCCGCTCTAGTCGGCGTTCACCATATGTGCATATCGTTTCTGCGGCGCATTTCCATTCTGCCCGCCGGAGTGAAAACCTCTGCGCATCGGGGACTTGCCAGTGGCTAACTGTCAAGACCCCTTGCTGAACTAGACTATCTATGACACCCTTCCCATGCGCGTTGATTTCTTCTTGACGCCGGAAGCTACCGTGAGCGGTTTATCTATCTACTATTTACGAGTCTCGGGCTTCCGGTGTCTTCCGCAGGGTACGGTGGTCCAGGAGTGATCCAATGGGCGCTACCCATGACCACTACCTCGGATACACCTTACCTGCGGTAGGAATCATGCTTTTAGTGTCTCTGCACTTCCCTCTCAGAGCCTATGGCGTTGGGGACATCCTTGGGCGTGGTAGGTGCAAAACGTTCCCAGTCGTCCCGGCACCACCCGGGACTACCTTCGGGACCCCCACGGTTAACTCCCGTTAACTCCGTCAGTTTTGGTCCGTTTTACTCCGAACAACTTGGAGGAGGTACTCCACCTTCCACCCTATGCCCCCTTATATATCCTGCGAACAGCTTACGGTCGACCGGACGGCAGCAACGTATACGGTGTTGCACGCAGGTCTCCAAAGATCCTCCTTTGCTAGACTGCACACAACTACGCAACCGTTTGCCCATGACGTCCGGGCCTCAAGGCGGGGCCGGAGGGGCATGATAGGAATAATGTCTTCAATTTACAGCTTCTTCGTAGCTGCGTAGCTCGCCCAATAGCATCTCCCGGAACCCCAGATTCCAGTATTATGTATGGTTTCGTGTGACAAACATTCCAGTCATTTTTCCCAAACTCCCCGAGGGACTTCGTATTGGGAGGTAGGGTAACTCAGGCCCTTGAACAGGGTAATCCAAGCCTCAAGGCAGGGTAACCCTGTTCTGAGGGTAGGGTAATCTTGTCCGGTGGACAAGTGGATTTTCTCCTGTTACCCTATCTATCCCACTTCCGGGGATAGACACACTCGGCCTTTCTCTAGTTACCCAGCCTAGCTGTGTATTGGCCCTTCATAGGTCCCTAAGTACGCTGACACCAACCTTGGGCGTAGCCATGTACCTAAATACTTGTGTCCACTAAGTCTGCTCATCTCGGAGCCCGGGCCATCGGGTCTCCGTAGGTCAAGTACTCACTTGCCTGCCGGTTCCTACCAGTTCGCCTCCGGGCTACCTGTATGGGTGTAGGTTCCGGCTGCCATAGCTCACGTATGCTGGGTCGTTACATCACTCCCCTCTTCTCTACGGTCCGTCCCGGACCGTTTAGCGTCGTCTTTTCTTTCCACGACTCGATTCCCCCAAGACCCGATGGTCCCTGGGCTTGGACGGATATCTTTGGTGGAAATCTAGCATGGCCTGTAAGCCTGTCCCTTCTAGCATCTCATAGGGCTCCCACGAGTTCTCCTCAGCTCCATAGCCTTCCCATGAAACCAGGTACTGGACAAAGCGCGACGGAAACTTCGCCTTTGTTCCACCATACCAGCGACTGTCCACAACAGCTTCGATGACGTAACTGGGCTCATTGTCCACGAGCTCGGGGGTAGGGATCTCCTTGATCCTACCCGATTCCGGATCCTCGCGATAGGGTTCCAGCAGCGTGACATTGAAAACCGGGTGGATGCTCCATCGGGTGGGCAATTGGAGTTCGTATGCTCGGGTACCCACCCGACGTTTGACCACGAAAGGGCCAAACATCCGGTGGTCCAGCTTCTCCATGGGACGCTTGGTGCGGATGTTCTTCCGGTTCAACATCACGCGGTCCGCTTTCTTAGCCCGCCCAGCAGCCACATCTTCCAAGGTAACATAGTCCGGGGATGGCAGCCGTTTCTGGTCATGCCATTTCCGCTGCCTTTCCTGTGCCCGTTTAATCGTTTCTCGAATCTGTTGCCAGGTTCCTTCCCATTCCTTAACCAAGAGTTCACTACTTGGGTGTATCCCTTGGTTGTCAGACACAACACCCGACCAGTTTGTTCGTGGGTTGAACCCATAGTTGATCTCAAATGGTGACAACCTGGTGGATTCTGATGTTGAGGTGTTATACGCATACTCCGCAAGGGGTAGCAGCGAGACCCAGTCATCCTGTTGATAGGAGCAGTAACTACGCAGGTACTGCTCCAGTGTCTGATTAACCCTCTCGGTTTGCCCATCAGTCTCTGGGTGGAATGCAGTCGAAACGTTTAGTTTCACTTGCAGCAAGTGCATCAGACTCATCCAGAACTTGGATGTGAATCGGCTATCTCGGTCGGAGATGATTGACTCTGGCAGTCCATGAAGGCGCCAAACCTCCTTCAGGAATATCAAGGCAAGCTCCTTGATAGGTACCTCAGTGGTCAGGGGTATGAAATGGGCCATTTTCGAAAATCTGTCTACTATGACCCAGATCTTGGTATACCCTTCGGACTCTGGCAGCGCGACAATGAAATCCATTGAAATTGCTGTCCAAGGCCGCATAGGAACATCGATAGGTTCCAGCAGCCCGAACTTCTTGTGCCTGATGGATTTATTTCTTTGGCATGCATCACATGTCCGCACATAGTCAGTGATGTGCTCATCCATCTTAGGCCAGTAGAAGTTAGCCCTCACCCTGCCAATGGTTTTGTAAGTCCCGAAGTGTCCCGCGATTCGGGAGTCATGTTCTGCCTTCATGATTGTCTGCTTCAGATTCTGACCCTTGGGAACATACCACCTGTTCTTGTACAGGAGTAAGCCCTTTTCCGTCGTGAAATGTCGGTCGACCTCTTTGTCACCTGCAGCTGTTGCCTTCAGGATCCTTAAGTACTCCTGGTCTTCGCTTATCGCTACCCGCAACTGATCCAAAAAGGACGACTTGAGCCGAAATCCCTGGCACACTTGCAACACCTGTGGTCGCAAGATGTCCCGTTCCTGGCTCCCGACCCACTGTCCGGGGCGAAAAAACGACTGTGGCGGAAAATCACTCCCCCCTTCAGGGCGGTAGTCCCTACGCCGCGACAAAGCATCCGCCTTCTCATTCAACCGTCCTTCTCGGTAAACCACCTTGAAGTTAAATGGTTGCAGGAATTCAGCCCAGCGGTGCTGCCTTCGGTTAAGGACCTTGGTACTATTGAAGTACTCCAAGTTCTTATGATCCGTATAGATCACCAACTGGTCCGTTACCGAGCGTAGCAAATGATCCCATTCCTTGAACGCCGCCACGATGGCTGTCATTTCCTTGTCATGGACATCATAATTAATCTCTGCTGGGTGAAACTTCCTACTATGGTAGGCCACCGGATGCCATCTCTCATCCTCACATAACTGGGAGAGAACGGCTCCTAATGCAAAGTCACTAGCGTCGGTTTCTAGCCGTGTTGGCCGTTCAGGGTCAAAATGTGCTAGGATAGGTTTGGACGTGAACGCTTCCTTTAAATGATTGAAGGCCTGCTCACATGCAGGTGTCCATTCCCATCGGACATCCTTCTTTGTCAAGTCCGTGAGGGGTTTCGCTATCTTGCTGAACCCTTCTATGAACCGACGATAGAAGTTGGCAAAGCCCATAAAGCTTTGAACGTCGACGACGCATGTCGGAGGTGCCCAGTCTTTGATTGTCTGCACCTTTTCCGACAACATAGAGATCCCCATATCGGAGATCCTATATCCGAGGAATTCAACCTCCCGTTGGTGGAAACTGGACTTCTTCATACTTACACATAGTCTAGCTTTCCGCAATTTCTCCATTACACGCCTTACCATCGCGACGTGCTCTTCCATAGTTTCGGAGTAGATCAGGATGTCATCCATATACGCGATGACTCCTTCATCCATGAGATCTCGAAAGACCTCATTTATCATGCTCTGGAAAGTTGCCGGGGCATTACATAACCCAAACGGCATGACCGTGTATTCATACAGTCCATATCTGCACCGGAAGGCCGTCTTCCATTCCTCACCTTCTGCCATCCTCAGAAGATAGTAGCCGTTTTTCAAGTCCAACTTAGTGAACACAACGGCTTTTCCTAACCTATCTCGCAGTTCATTCATCAGCGGTAGAGGGTACTTGCTCTTCACCGTGATTTTGTTCAGCCCTCGGTAATCTATTACCAGTCTTAATGTACCATCTGGTTTTGGCACAAAGAGGATAGGGGCTGCTGCTGAGGAACTGGATCGCCGTAGCTTCCCCGTTCGCAGCATGTCATTGAGATATTCCCGGAGTGCCTTAAGCTCCTTTTCCGATAACGGATAGATAGGCCCAAACGGAGGTTGAGTCCCGGGTAGCAACTCGATCGTGTGGTCATACTTTGAGTGCTCCGGCAAGGCCTCAATCCGTTCTTGACTGAAGATGTCCCCGTAGTCCTTATACTCAGGGAGTAGCTTGACAGTAATGTCAGCACCTTCCTCATCGGAGAATTGTACAATTCCCAACAGGTACACATTACTAGGGTCTTCAGCTAGCAACTCTTCATCGGTCATGAACACTAACCGCCCCTGCTCTGCCAGGCAATTAGCCTTGCAGAAATCTGAGCGCCAGGTTAGTGATCCTGTCTTCCAATCTATGTCGGGATTATGGTCCTTCAACCAAGACATAGGTAGGTACCCGTCCACCTTGGTGTCGGGCATGTCCGCGACTTCAAACCGCATTTCGTTATGGTGGTCGCCTATTCTCATGTCCAATGATTTGGTATAGTGCAGACCTGACCCCGGAATGTGATTACCGCTTGCGTCGCTTATCGGCACATGTACCTTTCGTCGTACACATGGTGCCTGCGTTTGTTTAACCCATCGGCTACTAAGCACTGGCCCAGTAGCTCCACTGTCGAGTAGCAGGAGCGCCTCAGCGCTTACCTGTCTAGCTCCAATCTTCCAGTCTAGCCTTACCCTCAGGTGGATAGACTTGGTATGGCGAGGCAAGTTATCACGCTTCTGCCTCTTCACTTGTCTTAGGGACTTAGTCATCTTGGCTTACTAATTCTGATCTCTTGCCTTTCGACACAAGAGCGGCCACAACGGGTCGGTAAACGTTAAGGGATTGGGAATCGTGTTATCAATAGCTAGGGTGTTTACTATCACGCCAGCATGATTTCGGGTACTAAACCCTCCTCAGGTAAACTTGATCATAGTATCATTTATTCAATCAAGTCCAGCCTGAACTAATCCCGCTTGTACTAACCATAACAAATTTTCCCGAGGTGGGTAGAGGTCCGCTCTTGGACCGGTTCCAAGCGAAGCAACCTTGCTTCCCCAATGTCGAGCGTCTCCGCGAGCGAGATCTCTCCCAGCCTCAACCGAAAATAATACCCTATGACTTGTCCGTCCCAGTAAAGAAATCCTGAAAGAAATACAAATAACTAGAACAAAGGAAATAACCTGAAAACCCACAAAGGAGAGATCACCCTGTCCACCGCATACGGCCTTCAACATCTATCTGCCCACACCACCTGGGTGTAGTCAGCATCAGGGTCGTTCATGCAGTAGAGGGGTACTTACCCATCCCAGAAGCCACTTCCGGGGCTCCTTTTCATCCATCCCGCAGGGGTCTATGGATACAGGTTATTAAGGTTCTACCTTACACAGAATGGGGTCTTACCTATTCTGAGCCGTCAGTATCAACCTCCATAATCTGAGGTGATGCCTGTCGGACTTCAAGTATCTTTGACGAGGTAGCCGGAGGTGGCGCTTCAATGCGCTTTAGTCGCTTGTCCGTACCTGAGGGCTCGCTTACCGGGGCTGACCGTTTCAACCCACGAGCCTGTTTGGACGAACTAACGACTGGGGACGTCGCGGTGCACTTTCTCCAAAAGTGACCCGTTTGTCCACACTTGGTGCACTGGTTGTGCTTTCTCCGACGTTCGGTCAAAGTCGACGGGATTTCCTTATGCGCCAGGGCATACTCAGAAGTCCCCGGCTTTGCCTGTTTCCCCGCATTGAAATTAGTAGGTTTGGCAGACCGCTGGTTCTGTCTGCCCGAACCTTTATCCTTCTTTTTAAACCTTCCGGAAGTTGAGGACCTATCCTCCTTCTTGTCCGTTGGTTGAGACCGTTGGACAGGGTGGATAACTCGGTTGCTGAACCGGGTGTTGTCTTCCAGTGTGTGTCCAACCTTCCGAAGAAGATCAAGGTAGTCGTTCAAGTCGGTGGGATGGGGCTCCTTCAGTGCCCACGCGTTCCTCACTTCTTGAGTAATGCCCGACCGTACCTTATCTCGTACCTGCACAGGGTCTGTATAGCTAAGCTTATACATATAGTCAATTATCTTGTCCAGGTACTCATCGATGTGATGTGGCTTCATCACTAGGTCTCGCCACTCAAGGAGGGATCGGTCTCGTTCCGCTTGGTCACCGCCGAAACTCCGTTCAAGCCGTTCCCGGAATCCTTTCCACGTTCTTAACGGGTTACTGTTATTAACTGGAACTCCGGTACGCTTGGCTGCCTCCTTATTGATGTGGGAGTGCAGCCCAAGATACCATGTTCGGGCAGTATCTTCTAGAAGGGGGATCACCAGGTTTACCTTGTCCATATCGGTCAACCTGCACCCAGCAAAGTACTCGAACTTAACCTCTACCAGCGTCAAGAAGCTGGCGAGTTCGGTGACCTTTCCCTTAAACGCCGGAATGCCGCTCAGCTTTTCCGGCTTCTTCTGCCGTTGTCTAGATGATGGTCGTGCAGCCGCCCTACTCCGTAGTTCCCTTGACAGCTTCTTAGCACGGCGGTCCCACCGTCGTTTCTTCTCGTCGCTCCAGTCATCCTTGCGAGCGCCGAGAAAAGGGGTCAAGTCGGGGAGAGAATCGGCATCATCATCATCCGAGCTATCATGGTCAGAGTCCCCAGGATCTCCACCTGCTCCCGTAGTACCACCGACAGGTGGTCCATTTCCACCTCCACTACCCCCGGTATTTCCACCTGGGGTCTCGCGGGGTCTATCATACCCATCAAACCTTTCCTCCTGGCCATCCTGATTCCCATCCTCGGGGGGGTTAGCCCCTGATGGTACTGATGCCGGTGGTGGAACAGGTCGTTGCCCACTCTCAGGAGTTGGGTTCGGAGCCGCCTGAGTCATCGCCAGAAACGACTGAAGCTCTGGACAACTCAAAGGTTGCATTGGGGGCCCCGCGTGTCTCCATGACCCACAGTACCCACATGTTGGTCGTCCGTCTCCCTCCTTCTGTCTTCTTCGGTGCCTTACCGGGGTCCGTGGTCCCTTCCTGCACCCGTACGTGTGGTAATGAATCCACCCCATACGGGTTTCTTCCGACTTGCAGCCCGACAGACAGTACTCGTCTTGGCTGTCCGACTCACCACTAGTGATCGTGGGGAGGATGGAGGGAAGAGTTGGTTTTGAGGGGGCAGAGGGAATCACGGGTGCCCAAGGAACGGAACGAGCGGGTGTCCCAGGTCCGGGGATCGGAGTCCCTCGTGATGGAGCCATGGGTGCTCGCTCTTCCTGGCGCCTGACCTGTTCAAAGAATCCAGGTGAAGCCGCACGCAGCGGTCGGTACCCTGGGGTAGCCGATACTGTTGGCGGGAAAGCTGCGACAGGGAAGGTATCAGGAGGGGGCAATGAAACTGGTAAAGGTGTGGGTCTTGGGGCAGCAATAGGAGGTACGGGAGTTGCAACCGACGGTGTTGCAGGGGGGTTAATGGGAGCGGGGGTCGGCCGAGGAGTAGGGTCAGGTGTATCTGGTGCTGTGATACCCTTTGGCTTGGACGTCCTTTTCTTAACCCGACGCCCATCGGTTGGTCCAATCGCCGGACTTCCTGAACGACTGCGGGCGATCGAGGAGGGGACAGACAGCGAGCCTGTTGATGCTCTTGTGAAGGACGAGGTATAACTGTATCCTTCCCCCTTGAGGCTTTCCAACATCCGTATGCCCACGGGGCTTAGGTACGCCCTCCACTGTTCATCCCGGGCTCTCATAGCCAGTTCCATCCCGAAGTTCTTCAGCTTCGTGTGGACAAGTGGGAGTGGGGGCGCCGCCTCTATCATCAGTACGTCATTCTCAGCATCAATACTATAACCTCCCGCGAAGGCCCTTTCCAGCGCTGCCATACGATCCTTCAATGCCTTCTGGTCTCTTAACATTCGCAGGTATGCCTCCTGCTGTACCTTCATCCATTCCACCGCTGCCGTAGTAATCTGTTTACGGAACACCTGCTGCTGCTGGGCATTCCAGTTCTTCAGTTCCCGCTTCGCATCCTCAATCGACTTGGATACCTCCCGGACGATGTAAGGTTCGACGAACTCGCGGGAGAACTCGCTAAAGGGTACTCCTTGCGGTGGAGGAGGGAGCATGTTGTGGACGAGGGCGGCGTCTTGGAAGAACGAAAGCGCCGCAGCGCGAGGGTCTGTAATCATAAGATCAACACATTCATCAGGTAGTTGAATAGGGGCGGCCTCCAGGAGCAATTGGTGACCGTCCCATTCAATACCGCGGACGTCCGCGAACACCGAAGCACGAAATGTGTTGGCGGAGTTCTCGTCAAGGTCAAGGTCTGAATCCGAGTTGGATTCCATTCTAGGTCGACGTTCGATACTAGCCATTGCGCTTTCCACCCTGGGCTACTTGTTCGAGACAAGGTTACCAGTATTCACGCAAGGTCAGTGCCGAAGGTCGAAAAACAATTAATCAGGAGAGGAGTTAAGCGAGGAGCTCGCTTAACGATATACTGTAACGGGGGCACCCCTAGGAAGATGGATCCCAAGGTTGCGACCGCACCAAACAACTTCAAACTTATCGCCAAAAGTTCACACAGATGTAAGAGTAAAGTAGACGGTAAAACTTAATATCGTTAAGCCTGACGCTTCACTCAATTAAGGTCTCGAGAGGATTGATTGTTGGAGTAGGAGAGTTCTCGCATAGACTTTCAGGTAGTTTTATCTTATGCCAGAAACTCCCCCATCAGTTTACTCCAACTATTCGAGCACACCCTTCTCCGCTAAGGGCGGTCCGACACGTCTCCTGACACCCCCTTCGGGCATGTATGTGTCGACCCGCTCTAGTCGGCGTTCACCATATGTGCATATCGTTTCTGCGGCGCATTTCCATTCTGCCCGCCGGAGTGAAAACCTCTGCGCATCGGGGACTTGCCAGTGGCTAACTGTCAAGACCCCTTGCTGAACTAGACTATCTATGACACCCTTCCCATGCGCGTTGATTTCTTCTTGACGCCGGAAGCTACCGTGAGCGGTTTATCTATCTACTATTTACGAGTCTCGGGCTTCCGGTGTCTTCCGCAGGGTACGGTGGTCCAGGAGTGATCCAATGGGCGCTACCCATGACCACTACCTCGGATACACCTTACCTGCGGTAGGAATCATGCTTTTAGTGTCTCTGCACTTCCCTCTCAGAGCCTATGGCGTTGGGGACATCCTTGGGCGTGGTAGGTGCAAAACGTTCCCAGTCGTCCCGGCACCACCCGGGACTACCTTCGGGACCCCCACGGTTAACTCCCGTTAACTCCGTCAGTTTTGGTCCGTTTTACTCCGAACAACTTGGAGGAGGTACTCCACCTTCCACCCTATGCCCCCTTATATATCCTGCGAACAGCTTACGGTCGACCGGACGGCAGCAACGTATACGGTGTTGCAAGCGGGTCTCCAAAGATCCTCCTTTGCTAGACTGCACACAACTACGCAACCGTTTGCCCATGACGTCCGGGCCTCAAGGCGGGGCCGGAGGGGCATGATAGGAATAATGTCTTCAATTTACAGCTTCTTCGTAGCTGCGTAGCTCGCCCAATAGCATCTCCCGGAACCCCAGATTCCAGTATTATGCATGGTTTCGTGTGACAAACATTCCAGTCATTTTTCCCAAACTCCCCGAGGGACTTCGTATTGGGAGGTAGGGTAACTCAGGTCCTTGAACAGGGTAATCCAAGCCTCAAGGCAGGGTAACCCTGTTCTGAGGGTAGGGTAATCTTGTCCGGTGGACAAGTGGATTTTCTCCTGTTACCCTATCTATCCCACTTCCGGGGATAGACACACTCGGCCTTTCTCTAGTTACCCAGCCTAGCTGTGTATTGGCCCTTCATAGGTCCCTAAGTACGCTGACACCAACCTTGGGCGTAGCCATGTACCTAAATACTTGTGTCCACTAAGTCTGCTCATCTCGGAGCCCGGGCCATCGGGTCTCCGTAGGTCAAGTACTCACTTGCCTGCCGGTTCCTACCAGTTCGCCTCCAGGCTACCTGTATGGGTGTAGGTTCCGGCTGCCATAGCTCACGTATGCTGGGTCGTTACACCCGATTCTTAGTTGGGAACACTAAGACAGGCCCCAGAGCCTCAAGTAGCTCTTGGACACAACGTAGTGCACTGCGGAAGTCGGACAAAGTTCGTTACCCCTTGCAAGTAACACAAGGGGTGGGAAACTGGCTCATTTGGTTGCGTCTCCCGCGGGCATAACCCAGCATATACCAGCAATGGCAGTCGGAACCTATACCCATAAAGGTAGCCAGAAGGCGAAATGGTAGGAAATGGCAGGCAGGTAAGTACTGTACCTACAGAGACGCGATGGGCCGGGCTCCGAGATGAGCAGAACTAGTAGGCCAGGTACTCAGCTACCTGGATACACCCCGGGGCAGTGTCTGCATACTTAGGGACCTCTGAAAGGGCAGTTACTCAGCCAGGCCAGGAAATGGAAGAAAGGTCTGCAGTGTCTATCTCCGGCGACGGGATAGACAGGGTAACCGGGAAAGGTAATCTTATCTATTGGACAAGGTTACCCTACCCTCATGATCAGGTCACCCTGCCATGAGACTTGGGTTACCCTACCTTGCAATACAAAGTCCCTCAGGCAGTTTGGCAAAATGTGACCGCAATGTTTGTCACGTGAAGCTATTTGTAATACTGGAATCGGGAGTTCTAGGAGATGCTATTGGGCGACCTACGCAGCTCCGAAGAAGCTGTAAATTGGAAACATTATTCCTATCATATCCTTCTGGCCCCGCCTTGAGTCCCGGATGTCATGGGGGAACGGTTCTGTAGTTGTGTGCCATCTGGCAAAGTGGAATCTTTACAGACCCACTTGCAACACAGTATACGGGGCTACTATCCCGTCAACCGCAGGCTGTTGGCAGGATATTCACAGGGGTATAGGGTGGAGGGTGGGGTACCTCCCCCAAGTTGTTTGGAGTAAAGCGGACCAGAATGGACAGGGTCAACAGTAGTTACCCAGAGGGGTCCCGGATGCAGTCCTGGGTGGTGCCGGGGCGACCACGAGAGTTGTATACCTACTAACCCTGAAAGTGTCCCCAACACCCCAGGCTCTGAAAAAAGGGAAGTGCGGAGATGCTAAGAGCATGATTCCTACTACAGGTAAGGTGGATCCGTCGTAGTGGTCATGGGTAGCGCCCATTTGATGACTCCCGGACCACCACACACTAGGAAAGACCGGGGAAGCCCCCGAATCACAAATAGTAGATAGCGAAACCACTCACGATAGCTTACACAGTCCAGTGGAGATCAAGGCGTATGGGAAGGGTGTTATAGATATCGCAGTCCATCAGGAGTCTTGACTGATACCCACTGGCAAGACTCCAATGCCAGCGGATTTCAGTCCGGCGGGCAAAATAGAAATGTGCCGCAGAGACAATGACTGCATATGGTGAATACTGTCTAGAGTGTGTCGACACATGCATACCCAAAGGGTGTGCCAGGAGATGTGTAGGACTATGGTTAGCAGGGAAAGGTGTGCTCAAATAGTTGGAGTAAAACTGAGAGAGCAGTTTCTGGCATAAGATAAAAGTACTTGGAAGTCTATATGAGAATTTTCCTACTCCAGCAATCAATCCCCCCAAGACCTTAATTGGGTGAAGCATCAGGCTTAACGATATTAAGTTTTACCCTTTGCTTTACTCTTGCATCTGTGTGAATATTTGGTGCTAAGTTTGCGGTTGTTGACAGTGGTCGCGACCTGGGCATCCAACTTCCTAGGGGTGCGGCCGTTAAAATATATCGTTAAGGGACCTCCACACCTAACTTCGCACCTTATTAATCGTTCCCGACCTTCGGCCCTGACCTTTGGTGAACACTGGTACCTTTCCTGAACAAGTAGCATAGGGTGGAAGGCACAATGGCGAGTACTGAACTTCGAACCAGAATGGAATGCAACACGGATTGAGATCTTGATATGCATGGGAATACCAGCGACACATTTTGTGCGTCGCTTTTCGAGGATGCTCGCGGTATTGAATAGCACAAGCACCAATTACTCTGGCAGGCTACACCTATTCAGTTACTGCATGAAGATGTGGATCTTGTGATTCCAGACCCGTGTGCTGCGGGGCTTTCGTTCTTTCAAGATTCCGCCGCTTCCCACAATATGGGCCCTCACCAGGTACCAGGTGTCCCCTTTAGCCATTTCTTGCCCAAGTACGCCGAACCTTGCATCCTCCGCGAGGCATCAAGGTCACTTGGGGATGCCAAGCCACCAGTGAGAAACTGGAACAACCAGGAACAGCGGGTGTTGCACGAACGGATTACCACGGTAGCGGCGGAATGGATAAAAGTGCAGAGGGAGGCATAGTTGTGGATGCTAAGATACCCGAAGAGATGGAAGGGTCATATGGTAGCACTGGAAGGGGCCTTTGCACGAGAGTGTAGTGTTGATAGTGACAATGACGTGCTGATGATAGAGGCTAGGCCCCCACTTCCCCTCGGTCGTACCAAGCCCAAGAATTTCCCGATGGAGTTGGTCATGAGGGCCACAGATGAACATTGGAGGGCATACTTAAACCCTGTAGATGTCTGAATGCGGGAGAGCCTGAAGGGAGAACGCTACAGCTACAGTTCCGGATTCACACGAGCATCAAGGGGCTCTCTGTCCATCGCCTCCTCAATCGCCCACAGTCGTTCCGGAAGTCCAGCCATTGGACCAACCAATGGACGTCATATCATGAAAAGGACCTCGAAGCCAAAGGGTATCAGGGCACCAGGTGCTCCTGACCATTCTCGTCGCCCGACACGAGCCTCTATCCTTTCTGCTGTAACACCTTAAGTTGCAATGCCCTGACCTCCCATTGCCGCCCAAAGACCCATACCTCCCACCGTCACCTCCAGACCTGTACCTCTGCCAATCCCACAGCAGGTCTAAGACGCCTCTCCTACCACCTCTTTCTGGCCATGGAGGGTGGCGTCATCAGGACTTTTTGAAACATATATGGTGCCAGCAAGAGCAAGCACCCATGGCTCAATCGTGGGGAACGCCAATTCGCGCACCCAGGACACCCGGCCACTCTGTTCCCGGGGCACTGGTGATTCCCGCTGCTCCTTCAAAACCAATTCTTCCCTCAGTGCTCCTGACAATCCCCGGTGGCGAGTCAGACAGCGAGGACGGGTTCTGTCTATCGGGCTGCAAATCGGAAGAGACGCATATGGGGTGGATTTATTACAACCCATTTGGGTGCAGGAATGGACCCCGGACCCTAGTGAAGCACAGAAGAAGACAGAAGGAAGGATATGAATGACTAACATGTGGGTATTGTGGGTCCGGCAGGCGCGCTGGTCCCCCCATGCAGCGCCAGAGCTCTCCCAAGCTGCAGGCGTTTCTGCGGATAACTCCAGCGGCTCCAAACCCAACTCCTGAGACTGGGCGACACGCTGTTCCACCACCAGCATTAGTACCATCAGGGGCTAATCCCCCCAATGATGGGAATCAAGTTGGCCAGGAGGAAGGGTGTGATTGCTATGATAGAAGACGGGAACACCCAGCCAGAAGTGCAGCGGGTAGTAGAGATGGGAATGCGCCACCTGGTAGCGGTACAGCGGGCGTGGGAGGGGATCCATGGGACTCTGACCATGAGAGTTTGGATGATGATGATTCCGATTCCCTCCCAGGTTTGACCCACTTTCTTGCCACGCACCAGGATGATTGGAGCGGTGAGAAGAAATGAGGCTGTGATCGTGGTGCTAAGAAGCTATTGAGCGGACTAGGGAGCAGATCGACCTCACGGCCATCCTCCAGACAGCGGCAGAAGAAGCCGGAAGGACTGAGTGGCATTCCGGCATTTAGTGGAAAGGTCACCAAACTTGCCCGCCTCCCCAGAGTGGTGGATGTTAAGTTCAAGTATTCTGCTGTGTGCAGCTTGACCACTATGAATAAGGTAAACCTGGTGATCCCTCTCTCCGAAGACACCGCCAGAACATGATATCTTGGGCTGTACTCCCACATCAATAAGTAGGCAGGGAACCGTACTGCAGTTCCTGTTAACAACAGTGACCCATTGGGAATGTGAAAAGGGTTCCGGGAATGGCTTGAACGGAGTTCCGGCGGTGACCAACCAGAAAGAGACCGATCCCTTCTTGAGTGGCGAGACCTACTGATGAAGCCACATCCCCTCGATGAGTACCTGGATAACACAAGTGGCTACATGTATAAGCTTAGCTATGCAGAACTAGTGGAAGTACAAGATAAGGTACGTTCGCGTATTATACAGGAGTTGCAGAATATGTGGGCACTCCAGGAGTCCTATCCATCCAACTTGAACGACGACCTTGATCTTCTGCAGAAAGTTGGACACACGCTGGAGGACAACACCTGGTTCAGCAACCCTCTTATCCACGTAGTCCAATTGGCTCCATCAACAGATAAGAAGGATGATAGGTCATCGACTTCAGGAAGGTTTAAAAACAAGAAAAGCTTCTGGCCAGACAGAACCACAGGCCAGCCAAACATACTAGTTTCAACGCGGGGAAACAGGCACGGCCGGTGACCACAGAGTATGCAATAGCGCATAAGGACATTCCGTCCACTTGGAACGAGCATCGGAGAAAGCACCACAAGTGCAGCAAGTGTCGACAAACGGGACACTTCTGGAGAAACTGTACCACTGCGTCCCCAGCCCTTAGTTCGTACAAACAGGCTCGTGGGTTGTAACAGTCAGACCTGGTAAGCGAGCCCTGTGGTCTGGGGAAGCGGCTGAAGCGCCACCTCCACCTTGCTTGTCGCGGATACTTGAAGTCCGCCAGGCATCAAGCCAGATTATGGAGGTCGATACTGAGGCTGGGAATAGGTAAGAACCCATTCTACTCAAGGTATAACCTTGCGAACCCGATATCTATAGACCCAGGAGGGAGGGAGGGAAAGGCACCGCGGAAGTGGCTTCTGGCATGGGTAAGTACCGCTCTACTGCATGAACAACCCTGATACTGACTACACCGAAGTGGTGTGGGCAGATAGATGTTGCGGGCCATGCGCAGCGGACTGGACTATCTCTCCTTTGTTGAGTTTCTGGTTATTTCCTTTGTTCTAGTTATTGCATATTTCTTTCAACATTTTCTTAGCTGGGTGGGCAAGTCAGATGATATTATTTCGGTTGAGGTTGCGTGAGGTCTTACGGGAGGAGACTCTCGAGAGTGGGGAAGCAAGAATCCTGGCCTGGGACCCGGTCCGACCGGGGACCTGTACCCACCTCAGAGAAACTCGTTATCCTTAGTACAAGGGCAATTGTTTCACACTGGACTTGATCAAATAAATTATGTTATTTCCAACTTTACCTGATGAGGGTTTAGTACCCGAAATCATGCTGGCGTGGTAGTAAACACCCTAGTAATTACTAAAAGGAATCCCAATCCCTTAACGTGTACCGACCTGTTGTGGCCGCTCTTGTGTGGAAAGATAAGAGACCAAAACCAGTAAGCCAAAATGACCAAGACCCAAAATCAAGTGCAGAGGCAGAAAATGGACAACCAGCCTTGTCATACCAAGTCTATCCATCTACGAGTGAAGCTAGATTGGAAGATTGGAGCTAGACAGGTAAGCGCAAAAGTGCTCCTGCTACTAGATAGTGGAGCTACTGGGCCAGTACTGAGTGGCCGATGGGTTAAGCAAAGTGTGGGACCTTGTGTATGGTGAAAGGTACCGGTACCAATAAGTAACGCAAGTGGTAATGACATTCCTGGGTCAGGTCTCCACTATGCCAAATCATTGGAGATGGCAACAGGCGACCACAATAATGAGATGCGCATTAAAGTTCGTAATATGCCAGACACCAAGGTGGATGGGTACATACCTATGTCCTGGTTGAAAGACTATAACCTGGACATAGATTGCAAGCCAGGATCGCTGACCTGGCAGTCAGATTCCTGCAAGGCTAACTGCGTAGCGGAGGAGAGGCGGCTAGTGTTCATGACCGCTAAGAAGTTGCTAGCGGAAGATCCTAGCAATATGTACCTGTTGGGGATTATACAATTGTGCGCTGAGGAAGATGACACCTTTACAGTTAACCTGCTCCACGGGTATAACGACTATGGGGATATCTTATGTCAATAACGGATCGAGCTGCTGCGGGAGCACTCACGGTATCACCACACGAGCAAGTTGTAACCCTGGACTCAATCTCCATTTGCGCCTTTCTATCCGTTATCGGAAAAGGAGCTTAAGGCAGGCTGGGAATATCTCCCGGAAATGCTGCAAACGGGAAAGCTACGGCAATCCAGTGCCTTAGCAGTAGCCCCTATCCTCTTCATGCCAAGACCGGAGGGTACATTAGGACTGGTAACAGATCAACGAGGGCGGAATAAAATCATGGTTATGAGTAAGCTTCCTCTACCGTTATTGAGCGAACTACAAGATGGGTTAGGAAAAGCCGCTTTGTGCAGCAAGTTGGGCGGAATGAACGGCTAGTACCTTCAGAGGATACCAGAAGGTGACAAATGGAAGACGGCCTTCCAATGCAGATCTGGACTTCATGAATACAATGGCACGCCGTTTGGGTGATGTAACGCTGCGGCAAGCTTTCGGAGCATAAGAAATGAGGTGTTCCGGGACCTCATAGATGAAGGGGACATTGCATACCTGCCTGACATCCAGATCTACTGCGAACCCATGAACGGGCATGTCGCCATGGTAAGGCATGTGATGGTGAAATTGCAGAAAGCCTGATCATGTGTAAGTATGAAGGAGTCCGGTTTCCACTAACGGGAAGTCGAATTCCTCGCATACAGGATCTCTGATATGGGGGTCGCTATGTTCTCGGAGAAGGTGGCAACAAGCGGGGATTGGGTGCCGCCAACATGCGTTGTCGACGTTCCCAGCTTTATGCACTTCGCCAACTTCCATTGCCGGTTCACGAAAGGTTTCAGCCAGATAGCAAAATCTGCGATGGACTTGGCAAAGAAGAATGTCCGATGGGAATGGACACCCGCCTCTGAGCATGCCTTCAACTATTTGAAGGGGTCGTTCACGTCCAAACCTATCCTAGTAGATTTCGACCGTGCACGGCCCACCTGGCTGGAAACCGGTGCTAGTGACTTCCCATTAGGGCCGTTCTCTCCCCGTTCTGCGGAGATAAGAGATAGCACCCAGTGGCATACCATAGTCGGGAGTTTCATGGAGCGGATGTTAATTATGATGTCCATAACAAGGATATGAGTACCATTGTGGCGGCATTCAAGGAAGGTGGTCATCGGCTACACTGGGCAAGGGACAAATTGCTCATCTATACAGATGGTAAGATTTTGGAGTACTTTAATAGTACCATGGTACTTTAGCCAAGGCAGCACCGCCTGGGCTGAGTTCCTGCAACCATTTAACTTCCTGGTAATTTAACGAGAAAGGCTGGTTAAACCAGAAGGCAGATGCTTTGTCGCAGCGTAGGGAATACCGCCCTGAATGGGGGACTCATTTCCCGTTGCAGTCCTTTTTTCGCTCAAGACAGTGGGTTGGAGGCCAGGAATGGGACATCTTATGACCACAGGTGTTGCAGGTGTGGCAAGGATTTCCGCTCCCATCTTCCTTTTTGGATCAACTGCGGCTAGCGATAACAGAAGACCCGCAATATTTAAGAATCATGAAGGCAAGAATGGCAAGTAACAAAGAGGTCGAGCGATGTTACACGATGGAGAAGGGCTTATGCCAGTACAAGAACAGGTGGTATGTTCTCAAGGGTCGGGTTCTCAAGCAGACAATCATGAAGGCAGAACATGACTCCCAAATCGCGTGGCACTGCGGCACTTACAAAACCATGGGCAGGGTTAGGGCTAACCTCTATTGTCCTAAGATAGAGGAGCACATCACCGCCTATGTGTGAACATGTGACGCATGCTACAGGAATAAGTCCATTAGCCACAAGATGTTTGGCCTGCAAGAAGCTGTTGATATTCCTATACGGCCTTAGATAGTGATTTCAATAGACTTCATTGTAGCGCTACCAGAGTCAGAAGGTTATGCAAAGATCAGGGTCATGGTGGACAGATTCTCGGAAATGGCAGACGTCATACTCCTGACTACTGTGGTACCAATCAAGGAGCTTGGCTTGTTATGCGTGAAGGAAGTTTGGCGCCTGCATGGACTCCGCGAGTCAATAATCTGCGACCAAGATAGCTGATTCACATACAAGTTGTGGATAAGTCTGATGCACTTGTTACAAGTGAAACGAAATGTCTGGACTGCATTCCACCCAGAGACTGATGGGCAAACCGGGAGGGTTAACCTGGCACTGAGGCATTGGTCACCTAGTTAGTGTTCCAACCAACAAGCTGATTGGGCTTCGCTACTGCCCATTGCGGAGTATGGTGTAATAGGGGCACCTCTAAGAAGATGGATCACAAGGTTGCGACCAGACCGAGCAACTTCAAACGCTTCGCCAAAAGTTCACACAGATGTAAGAGTAAAGTAAACGGTAAAACTTAATATTGTTAAGCCTGATGCTTCACTCAATTAAGGCCTCAAGAGGGTTCCTTGTGGGAGTAGGAGACTTCTCGCATAGACTTTTGGGTAGTTTTATCTTATGCCGGAAACTGCCGCCTCAGTTTACTGCAACCATTCGAGCGCACCCTTCTCCGCTAACCGTGGTCCGACATGTCTCCAGGCACACCCTTTGGGCATGCATGTGTTGACACACTCTAGGCGGTGTTCACCTAATGCCATCGTGTCTGCGGTGCATTTCCATTTCTCCGGCTGCAGTGAAAACTTCTGTGCATAGGTGTCTTGCTAGTGGCTAACAGTCAAGACACCTCATGAACTAGACTATCTATGACACCCTTCCCATGTGCATTGATCTCTACTTGACTCCTGAGGCTACCGTGAGTGGTTTATCTATTTACTGTTTACGGGTCTCGGGCTTCTGGTGTCTTCCGTAGGGCATGGTAGTCCGGGAGTGATCGAATGGGCGCTACCCATGACCACTACCTCGGATCTACCTTACCTATAGTAGAAATCATGCTTTTAGTCTCTTTGCACTTCCCTTTTAGAGCCTATGGGGTTGGGAGCACTTTCGGGCTTGGTAGGTGTAAAACTCTTGCGGTCGCCTCATCACTACCGGGGACTACCTTCATGACCCCCACGGTTATCACCCGTTAACTCCGTCAATTTCGGTCAGTCTTCCTTCGCACAACCTGGAGGAGGTACTGCACCTTCCACCCTATGCCCCCTTGTACATCCTGCGAATAGCCTACAGTCGACCGGACGGCAGCAACGTATACAGTGTTGCAAGCATGCCTGCAAAGATACCTCTTTGCTAGCCTGCACACAACCACACAACTGTTTGCCCATGAAGTCCGGGCCTCAAGGCTGTGCCGGAGGGGTAGGATAGGAATAATGTCTCCAATTTACAGCTTCATCACAGGTATGTAGGTCCCCCAATAGCATCCCCCAGAACCCCAGATTCCAGGATCATGCATGGCCTTGTGTGACAAATATTCCAGTCAATTTTCCCGAACTCCCTGAGGGACTTCGTATTGACAGGTAGGGTAACTCCGGACTCTGGGCAGGGTAACCCAAGCCCGAAGGCAGGGTAACCTGATTCCGCGGGCATGTTAACCTTGTCCAGCGGACAAGATAACTTTTCCCTGTTGCCCTCTCTATCCTGTCGCCTGCGATAGACATTTCTGACCTGTTTCCTGTTACCTGGCCTAGGTGAGCAACTGCCCCTGCAGAAGTCCCTAAGTACCCTGACACCACTCCCTAGTGTATCCAGGTACCTAAGTCCAGGAGCAGCCAATTGTGTGCATTCTCGGAGCGCGCGCCATTGGGTCTCTGTAGGTCCAGTACTTACTTGCCGGCTGGTTCCCACCCGTTCGCCTCCTGGCTACCTGTATGGGTATAGGTTCCGTCTGCCATAGCTCCTGTATGCTAGGTCATTACATCACTGCCCTCTTCTCTACTGTCCGTCCCGCACCGTTAGCGTAGTCTCTTATTTCCACCCCTCGATTCCCCCCAGACCCTATGCTCCATGGGCTTGGACGGATATCTTTGGTGGAAATCCAGAATGCCCTGTAAGCCTGTCCCTTCCAGCATCTCATAGGACTCCCATGAGTTCTCGCCAGTGCTCAAGCCTCCCCATGAAACCAGGTACTGGACGACTGGCGACGGAAACTCCGCCTTCACTCCTCCGTACCAGCGGCTGTCCACCACAGCTGCGATAACGCAACTGGGCTCGTTGTCTACAGGTTCTGGGGTACGGACTTCCTTGACCATTCCTGCCGCTAGATCCTTACAATAGGCTGTGAGCAACGTGACCTTGAAAACTGGCAGGATGCTCCATCTGGTGGGCAGTTGGAGTTTGTAGGCACCGTTACCCACTCGATGTTCGACCACAAAAGGGTCAAACATCTGGTGGTCGAGCTTCTCCATCGGACGGTTAGTGTGGATGTCCTTTCGGTTTAACTTCACGCGGTGCTCTTTCTTTGGCCGCCCAGCGGTCACGGTCTCCCTGGTAACATAGTCCGGTGATCGCCAGCTGTTCTGGTTGTGCCATTTCCGTTGCCTTTCCTGCGCCCGTTGAATCGTTTCTCGAATCTCTTCCCAGGTTCCTTCTCATTCCTTGACCAAGAACTCACTGCTAGGGGGTATTTCTTGAGTATCAGACACGACACGGGACTAGTTTGTCCTTGGCTTAAACCCATAGTTGATCTCCAATGGTGACAACGGGTTGGAGTCTGCTGTCCGGGTGTTGTATGCATACTCCACAAGTGGTAACAGCGAAACCCAATCATCTTGTTGGGAGGAACAGTAACTGCGCAAGTACTGCTCCCGTGTCTGTTTGACACTCTCGGTTTACCCATTAGTCTCAGGGTAGAATATAGCCGCAACATTTACTTTCACTTACAACAAGTGCATTAGGCTCACCCAGAACTTGGATGTGAATCGGCTATCACGATACGAGATGATTGACTGTGGGAGTCCATGGAGGCGCCAAACTTCCTTCAGGAATATCAAGGCAGGCTCCTTGATAGGTACTTCCGTGGTCAGGGGTATGAAACAGGCCATTCTCGGGAACCTGTTCACTATGACCCAGATCTTGGTATACGCCGCGGACTGTGGGAGCGCTACACTTAAGTCCCTCGAAATCGCTTTCCATGGACGCATAGGAACATGAATAGGTTCTAGTAGCCCGAACTTCTTGTGCCTGATGGACTTATTTCTTTAGGACACATCACATAGCCAGACGTAGTAGGTGATGTGCTCATCCATCTTAGGCGAATAGAAGTCAGCACTAACTCTGCCCATGGTCGTGTAAGTCCCTTACTGTACCACGATTCAGGAGTCATGTTCTGCCTTCATGATTGTCTGCTGCAGATTCTGACCCTTGGCACGCTCCGTCTCCGTTACAACTCCGGTCATTGAAAAGGATTTCCTAATCGGGAACGACTCAACACCAGAGAACTATCACCACAACTACGGGTCTCGCACCCCCCCTCTGGGGGGTGCTGGTGTAAT
>PYWC01000017.1:715196-732149 GCA_003182015.1 Tuber magnatum | reverse complement strand
GGGTTTTTATACCCCAGAGGGTTTTCCATGGCTTCTGTGCGGGTGGATGGACTGTAGTTGGAGGTTTTTATCGCGATACCGCGAGGTGCATGCGTTCTTTGTACCTAATAAACAAACGAAATCAAAAAAAAAAAAAGATTGTGACCCTGGGGAAAGTACCACCTGTTCTTCTACAGGAGTAACCCCTTTTCCATCGTGAAATGTTGGTCGATCTCCTTGTTACCGGCACCTGTTGCCTTCAGGACACTGAAGTGTTCCTGCTCTTCGCTTATCGCTACGCGCAGTTGATCCAAAAAGGAAAACTGGAGCCGAAGTCCTTGGCACACCTGCAACACTTGTGGTTGCAAGATGTCCCATTCCTGGCTCCCAACCCACTATGTGGGGCAAAAAAATGATGGTGGCGGAAAATCACTCCCGCCTTCAGGGCGGTAGTCGCTATGCCGCGACCAAGCATCTGCCTTCTCATTCAACTGTCTTTCTCGGTAAACCACCTTGAAGTTAAACGGTTGCAGGCACACAGCCCAGCAGTGTTACCTATGGTCAAGGACCTTGGTACTGTTAAAATACTCCAAGTTCTTGTGATCCGCATAGATCACCAATTGGTCCGTTACGGAGCGTGGGAGATGATCCCATTCCTTGAATGCCACCATGATGGTAGTCATTTCCTTGTCATGGACATCATAATTGATCTCCGCTGGGGGAACCTTCCTACTATGGTAGTCCACTGGATGCCATCTCCCATCTTCACAGAACTGGGGCAGGACGGCTTCTAATGAAAAGTCACTAGCGTGGATTTCCAGCCGGGTTGGCCATTCAAGGTCAAAATGTTCCAGGATAGGTTTGGACGTGAAGGCTGTCCCCAAATGGTTGGAGGCCTGCTCACACGCAGGTGTCCATTCCTACCGGACATCCTTCCTTGTCAATCCCGTGAGCGGTTTTCGTTATCTTGCTGAAACCTTCTCTGAATGGACAATAGAAGTGGGCATAGCCCATAAAGCTTTGAACGTCAACAACGTATGTCAGGGGTTCCCAATCCATGATTGTCGGCACCTTCTCTGACAACAGAGAGATCCCCATATCGGAGATCTTGTATCCGCGGAATTCAACCTCCCGTTGGTGGAAACCGCACTTCTTCATACTTACACATAGTCTAGCGTTCCGCAATTTATCCATCACATGTCTCACTATCGCGATGTGCTCGTGCATAGTTTTGGCGTAGATGGGGATGTCATCCATGGAGGCGATGACACGTACATCTATGAGATACCGTAAGACCTCATTTATCACGCATTGGGGAGCTGCTGGGGCATTACACAACCCAAACGGTATGACTCTGTATTTATGCAGTCCATATCTACACCGGAAGGCTGTCTTCCATTCCTCACCTTCTGCCTTCCTTAGAAGGTAGTAGCTATTCATCAAGTCAAACTTGGTGAACAGAACGGCTTTTCCTAACCTGTCTCGCAGTTCATTCATCAACGGTAGAGGATACTTGCGCTTCACCATTACTTGGTTCAGCTCTCGCTAATCCATTACCAGTCTTAATGTACCATCCGGTTTTGGCAAGAAGAGGATAGGGGCTGCTGCCGAGGAACAGGATCGCCCTAGCTTCCTCGTTCGCAGCACGTCATGGAGATATTCCCGGCCTGCCTTAAGCTCCTTTTCCAGTAACCGATAGATAGGCGCAAGGGGAGGTTAAGTTCCGCGTCGCAACCGGAGCGTCTGGTCATACTTCGAGTGCTCACGTAGTACCTCAATCCGTTCTTGACTGAAGATATCCCCATAGTCCTTGTATTCTGGGAGTTGCTTAACCGTAATGTCGGCACCTTCCTCGTCGCAGAATTCCACAATTGCCAGTAGGTACACATTACCAGGGTCTTCGGCTAGGAACTCTTCAGTGGTCCTGAATACTAACTGCCCCTGCTCTGCCAGGCAGTTAGCCTTACAGAAATCTGAGTACCAGGTTAGTGACCCTGTCTCTCAATCTATGTCGGGGTTATGGTCTCTTAACCAAGGCATAGGGAGGTACCCGTCCACCTTGGTGTCGGGCATATCCGCGACTTCAAAGTGGAGCTCCTTGTGGTGGTCACCTGTCCTCATCTCTAATGAATTGGCATAGTGTGGACCTGCCCCAGGAATGTGATTACTGCTGGCGTCGCTTATTGGTGGGTGTACCTTTCATTGTACACAAGGTGCCTGAGTCTGCTTCCCCAACGACTACTAAGTACTGGCCCAGTAGCTCCACTATCGAGTAGCAGGAGTGCTTCCGCGCTTACCCGTCTAGCTCCTATCTTCCAGTCTAACTTGACCCGCAGGTGGATAGACTTAGTATGACGAGGCAACTTGTCACGCTTCGGCCTCTTCGCTTGCCTTGGTCGCTTAGTCATCGTGGCTTAGTAATTCCTTTTAGTCCCTTTCCTTTCGACACAGGAGCGGCCACAATTGTTCGGCAAACGTTAAGGTATTGGGATTCGTCTTTCCTCAATAACTGGTGTGTTTACTATCATGCCAGCATGATTTTCGGTACTAAACCCTGCTCGGTAAACTTGGAATTAGCACCGTTTGTTTGATCAAGTCCAGCCTGAACCAATTCCGCTTGTACTAAAGGGATTTTTCCCCGAGGTGGGTGGAAGTCGGGTGTCGGACCAGTTCCCAGGGAAGGAGCCTTGCTTCCCGACTGTCGCGCATCTCTGCAAGCAGGACCTCACCCAGCCTGAACTGAACTAAGCTCGTATGACTTGCACAGTCAGCTAGGGAAATCCTGAGAGAAATGCGTATAACTAGAAGAAAGGAAATAACCAGAAACCCAACCAAGAAGAGATTGCCCAGCCAACTGCGCACGGCCCGCAACATCTGCCTGCCCACAGCCCCCAGTTGTAGTTAGTACCACGGTCGTTTATGCGGTAAAAGGGTACTTACCCATCTCGGAAGCCACCTCTGTGGCTCATGTCCATCTATCCCTCTGTAATGCCCCAGCATACATGAGCTATGGCGGACGGAACCTATACCCATACAGGGAGCCAGGAGGCGAACTGGTAGGAACCAGTTGGCAAGTAAGTACTTGACCTACGGAGATATGATGGCCTGGGCTCCAAGAATGAACAGAATTGGCTGGTAAGTGACTTAGGTACCTGGATACACCCGGGTGTAGTGTCATCGTACTTAAGGACGGCTGAAGAGGCAGTTGCTCAGCCAGGCCGGGTAACTGGAGAAAGGTCAGAAGCATCTAACTCCGGCAACGGGATAGACAGGGTAACAGGGAAAAGTTCTCTTGTCCACCGGGCAGGTTACACTACCCTCAGGATCAGGTTACCCTGCCTTGGGGCTTGGGTTACCCTCCCCAAGGGCCTGAGTTACCATACCTTTCGATACAAAGTCCCACGGAGAGTTCAGGAAAAAGGACCGCAATGTTTGGCACGCGAAGCCATGCATGATACAGGAACATGGGGTTCCGGGGGATGCTATTGGGCAAGCTACCTGGCTTCCAGGAAGTTGTATATTCAAGACATTATTCCTATCATACCCCTGCGGCCCCGCCTTGAGGCCCGGACGTCTCGCGCAAACAGTTTTGTGGTTGTGTGCAGTTTAGCAAACAGGAATCTTTGCAGACATGCTTGCAAAACCGTATACGTCGCTGCTGTCCGGTCGACCATAAGCTGTTTGCAGGATATACGGGGAGGCATTGGGTGGAAGGCGGAGTACCTCCTGCAAGTTGTGCGGAGTAAAACGGACGAAAGCTGACCCGGTTAATGGGTGATAACCGTGGCGCTCCTGAAGGTAGTCCAGGGTGGTGCCGGGGCGACTGGAAGGGTGTTACACCTACGAACCGCGAATGTACTCCCAGCCCTATAGGCTCTGAAAGGGAAGTACGGAGACACTGAAAGGGTGATTCCTACTACAGGTAAGTTAGATCTGTGGGAGTGGTCATGGGTAGCGCCCATTGGATTACGCGCGAACAGCTGTATCCTGCGGAAGACACAGGAACCCCAAGACCCGTAAATAGCAAATAGATAAAGCGCTCACAGTAGCCTCAGGAGTGAAGCAGAGATCAATACATATGGGGAGGGTGTCATAGATAGTCTAGTTCATGAGGTGCCTTGACTGTTAGCCACTGGCAACATGCCGATACGCAGAGGCTTTCACTCCGGAGGGCAAATTGGAAATGCACCATAGAAATTATAACCGTATAAGGTGAACGCCGACCAGAGTGTGTCGCCACATGCATGCCCGAAGGGTGTGGCGGGAGACTTGTGGGACTACCCTTAGCAGAGAAGGGTGTACTCGAATGGTTGGAGTAAACTGATGTGTCAGTTTCTGGCATAAGATAAAACTACCTGAAAGTCTATGTGAGAACTCTCCTGCTCCAACAATCAGTCCTCTCGCGCCCTTAATTGCGTGAAGCATCAGGCTTAACGATCTTAAGTTTTACCCTTTACTTTACTCTTATATCTGCGTGAACCTTTGGCGATCAGTTTGAAGTTGTTCGCTGCGCTTGCAACCTGGGGATCCATCTTACTAGGGGTGCCCCCGCTACAGTATATCTGCAAGCGAGCTCCTCGCTTAACTCCTCTCCTGATTGATGGTTTCTGACCTTCGGTACTGATCTGGCGTGAATACTGGCAACCTTGTCTAGAACACGGAGCCCAGGGTGGAAAGCACAATGGCTAGTACCGAACTTCGAACCAGAATGGAATCCAACTCGGATTCAGACCTCAACCTTGACAGAAATGCCAGCAACATGTTTCGTGCGTCGGTTTTTGCGGACGTTCGCGGTATCGACTCGGAGGGCGACCCGCTACTCTTGGAGGCCGCTTCCATTCAGTTACCAGCTGACTGTCTTGACCTCCTGATTATAGACCCTCGCGCAGCGGTGCTCTTATTTTTCCAAGACCCTACCCTAGTCCACAACACACTCCTTCCCCCGCCGCATGGAGTTCCATTTCGCGAGTTCTCCTGGGAATTCGTCGAATCTTACATTGTCTGGCAAGTAGACCAGTCGATTGAGGAAGCCAAGTGCAAACTGGAGAACTGGAACGACCAGCAGCAGCCGGTGTTCCAAACACAGACCACTACGGCAGCGGTGGAATAGATGAAGCTGCGGCAGGAGGCATACCTGCGGATTATAAGGGATCAGCGGGCATTGCAGACTCGTATGGCAACCTTGGAAAAGGCTTGTGAGGAAGGGTATAGTATTGAGAGTGAGAATGATGTACTGATGTTAGAGGCCGCGCCACCACTCCTGCTCGTCCATACCAAGCCCCAGAATTTCGGCATGGAGTTGGCCATAAGAGCCAGAGATGACAAGTGGAGGGCATACTTGAGCCCAATTGGTATACGGATGTTGGAATGCCTGAATGGTGAGGGCTACAGTTATACCTGCTCCATCTCAAGAGCATCTACAGGCTCCCTGTCGGTCCCCCCCTCAATTGTATGCAGTAGGTCAGGCAGCCCCACGGTCGGACCAACTGATGGACGTCGACTGAGGAAAAGGACGTCCAAACTAAGGGGTATCACGGCACCAGATACGCCCAACCCTACTCCTCGTCTGACCCCGGCTCCAAACAAATCCCCTGCAATGCCTTCAGTTCCGACACCCGTACCTCCCATCGCCGCCCCAAGAGCTACACCTCCGCCAGTTGCGTTGCCCGCTCCAGATATCTTCCCACCAGCAGTATCGGCTACCGCAGGGTTTCGGCCACTGTGCGCAGCGTCACCTGGATTCTTCGAACAGGTGCGACGCCAGTATGAGCAAACACCCATGGCCCCGTCCCGTGGGACTTCAATCCTCAGACCTGGGACGCCTGCTCGCTCCGTTCCTTGGGCACCAGTCGTCCCCATTGTCTCCCCACCACCACAAGTGGCGATTTGGACAGCCAAGACGAGTGGCATCCATTGGCCTGCAAGTCGGAAGAGACCCAGATGGGGTGGATTCATTACCAGTCCTATGGGTGTAGAAAGGGACCACGGACCCCGGTGAGGCATAGAAGTAGGCAGAAAGAAGGAGGCGGAGAACCTACATGTGGGTACTATGGGTCATGGAGGCACACTGGCCCCCCGATGCAACCCATGAGTTCTCCAGAGTGGCAGTCCTTTCTGCAGACAACACAGACGGCGCCCAACCCAACCCCAGAGAGTGGGCAACGGCCTGTTCGACCACCAGCATCAGAACCATCAGGGGCTAACTCCCCGTAGGATGGTAACTAGGATGGCCAGGGGGAACGGTTTCATGGGTACGATAGACCCCGGGAATCCCAAGGCAGGAACACCGGAGGTGCAGGGGACTGTGACCACGACAGCTCGGATGGTGATAATAATGGAGATTCTCTCCCGGATTTGACCCCCTTCCTTGGTACCCGCAAGGATGAGAGGAGCAAGGAGAAGGAACGACAGTGGGATCGCCGGGCCAAGAGGCTGGCAAGAGCCCTGAGCGGTACGGGTTTGGCTTCTAGGCCAACACCAAGACACCGGCAGAAGAAGCCGGAGGAGCTGAGTGGTATCCCTCCAGTTATGCGCAAAGTTACAGAACTCGCGAGCTTCTTGACCTGGGTAGAGGTCAAATTTTAATACTTGACGGATTGCAAGTTAACCGACATGGACAAGGTAAACTTGCTGATCCCTCTTCTTGAAGACTCCGGCCGGGCATGGTATCTGGGGTTGCATGGCCTACTTAACAAGGAAGCCGCCAGGTGCACTGGCCTCACTGTCAAAGACGGCAACCTCTTCCGGACATGGAAAGGGTTCCGAGAACAGCTGGAACGAAGTTTCGGCGGAGACCAGGCCCAGCGAGATCCATCCCTTCTCCAGTGGCGCGATCTTGTGATGAAGCCCTGTCACATGGATTAGTACCTGGATAACATAATTGATTATATGTATAAGCTTAGCTATGCAGATCCAGTACAGGTATGAGACAAGGTTCGATCAGGCATCACACAAGAGGTTCGGAATAGATGGGCACTTAAGGAGCGCCATCGGACCCACCTGAATGAGTACCTTGATCTTCTCCGGAAGGTTGTGCACATGCTGGAGAACAACAACCAGTGCAGTAACCGTGTCATCCACCCAGCTCCCCGGTCTCAACCCACTGAGAAGAAGGAGGATAGACCCTCGACAGCGGGCAGGTTCAAGAGGAACGAGGAAGGTTTGCCGCAGACCAAACCAGATGTCTGCCAAACCTACTAATGTCAATACGGTAAAACAGGCAAGGCCGGTGACTTCTGAGTATGCAATAGTGCATAAGGAAATCACTTCGACTTTGACCGAACGTCGGAGAAAGCACAACCAGTGCACCAAGTGTGGACAAAGTGGTCACTTGTGGAGGAAGTGTACCGCCACGTCCCTAGTCCTTAGTTTATCCAAACAGGTTCGTGGGTTGAAACGGTCAGCCCCGGTAAGAGAGCCCACAGGGACCGACAAGGGGCTGAAGCGCATTGAAGCACCACATCTGGCTTCCTCGTCAAAGATACTTGAAGTCCGCCAGGCATCACGTCCTATCATGGAGGTTGATACGGACGCATCGGACTAGGTAAGAACCCATTGCATTTGATTTGGAACCTTATTAACCCATAGCCATAGACCCCGGAGGGATAGATGGATATGAGCCGCGGACGTGGCTTGGGAGATGGGTAAGTACCCTTCTACCGCATAGACGACCCTGATACTGACAACACCCAGGTGGTGTGGGCAGGTTGATATTGGGGGCCATGCGCGGTGGACTGGGCTATCCCTCCTTTGTTGGATTCCGGGTTATTTCCTTTGTTCTTGTTATACGTATTTCTTTCAGAATTTTCTTAGCTGGATGGGCAAGTCATAGGACATTATTTTGGTTGAGGCTGGGTGAGGTTCTCCGCGAGGAGACGCTCGACATTGGGGAAGCAAGGCTGCTTCACTTGGAACCGGTCCGACAGCGGACTTCTACCTACCGCGGGAAAAAATTGTTATGTTTGGTATAAGAGGAATTGGTTCAGGCTGGACTTGATCAAATAAATGATGCTATTTCCAAGTTTAGCGGAGGACGGTTCAGTACCCGAAATCATGCTGGCGTGATGGTAAACACCCTAGCTATGGATAAAAAGACCCATCCCAATCCCTTAGCGTTTACCGACCCGTTGTGGCCCCTCTTGTGTCTAAAGGCAAGAGACTAAACGCAATTACTAAGCCAGGATGACTAAGTCACCAAGAATAGCGAAGAGGCAGAACCTTGGTAGCTTGCCTTGTCATACTGAGTGGATCCACCTGCGGGTTAGGTTAGACTGGAAGATAGAAGCTAGACAGGTTGGCGCAGAAGCGCTCCTGCAGCTCGATAGTTGAGCTACAGGGCCGGTGCTTAGTAGCCGATAGGTTAAGCAGACTCAGGCACCATGTGTACGACCAAAGGTACGCGTGCTGATAAGCGACACTAGCGGTAACCACATTCCTGGGCCAGGTCAACACTATCCCAAGTTATTAGAGATCAGGATAGGTGACCAGCACAAAGAGATGGGCTTTGAAGTTGCAGATATGCCCGAGACCAAGGTGGATGGGTGCCTACCTATGTCTTGGTTGAAAGACCATAACCCTGACACAGATTGGAAGACCGGATCACTAACCTGGCGCTCAGATTTCTGCCAGGCTAACTGCCTAGCAGAGCCGGGGCGGTTAGTGTTCATGACTGATGAAGAGTTACTAGCCAAAGACCCTAGTAATGTGTACATATTGGGAATTGTGCAATTCTCCAATGAGGAAGGTGGTGACATTACGCTTAAGCTACTGCACGAGTATACGGACTATGGGGATATCTTCGGCCAAGAATGGATTGAGGCGTTATTGGAGCACTCGAAGTATGACCATACCATCAAGTTGCAACCCGGAACTCAACCTCCGCTTGGGCCTATCCATCTGTTATCAGAAAAGGAGCTTAAGGCACTGCGGGTATATCTCAAGGACATGCTGCGAACGGGAAAGCTACGGCGATCCAGTTCCTCAGTAGTAGCCCCTATCCTCCTCGTCGCAAAACCAGATGGTACATTAAGACTACTAATAGATTACCGCGGGCTGAACAAACTCGTGGTCAAGAGCAAGTATCCTCCGCCATTGATGCAGGAACGGCGAGATAGGTTCGCAAAAGCTATTGCGTTCAGCAAGTTGGACTTAAGGAATGACTACGACCTTCCAAGAATGGCGGAAGGTGAGGAATGGAAGACGGTCTTCCGGTGCAGATATGGACTGCATGAATACACTACCATGCTGTTTGGGTTGTGTAATGCGCCAGCAACTTTCCGAAGGATGATAAAGGAGGTCTTTCTGGATCTCATGGCCGCAGGAGTCATTGTGTATATGGATGACATCCTGATATACTCCGAAACTATGGAAGAGCACGTTCCAATAGTGAGGCCTGTGATGGAGAAATTGCGGAAAGCTAGACCATGTGTAAGCATGAAAAAGTCCAGTTTCCACCAGCGGTAGGCTGAATTCTATGGATACAAGATCTCCGATATGGGGATCTCTATATTGTCGGAGAAGGTGCAGACAATGAGGGATTGGGCACCTCCGACATGCGTCGTCGACGTTCAAAGCTTTAGGGTTTTTGCCCACTTCTATCGTCTGTTCATGGAAGGGTTCCGCAAGATAGCGAAACCTCTGATGGACTTGACAAAGAAGGATGTCCAGTGGGAATGGACACCTGCGTGTAAGCAGGCCTTCAACCATTTGAAGGAAGCATTCATGTCCAAACCTGTCGTAGCACATTTTGACCCTGAATGGCCAACCCGGCTGGAAACCGATGGTAGTGACTTTGCATCAGGAGCTGTTCTCTCCAAGTTCTGTGAAGATGAGACATGGCATCCAGTGGCCTATCATAGTAGGAAGTTTCACCCAGTGGAGACTACTTATGATGTCCATGACAAAGAAATGATGGCCAATGTGGCGACATTCAAAGAATGGGATCATTTGCAACGCTCGCTAACAGAACAGTTGGTGAGCTATATGGATCATAAGAATTTGGAGTTCTTCAATAGTACCATGGTCCTTAACCGAAGGCAGCACTGCTGGGCTGAGTTCCGGCAACTGCTTAACTGCGAGGTGGTTTGTCACGAAGGATAGTTGAATGAGAAGGCAGATGCTTGGTCACGGCGTAGGGACTACCGCCCTGAAGGGGGGAGTGATTTTCCGCCGCAGTCGTTTTTTCGCCTGGCGCAGTAGGTTGGGAGCCAGGAATGGGACATCATGCAACCACAACTGTTGCAGGTGTACCAAGGATTTCGGCTCCAGTCTTTCTTTTTGAATCAACTGAGGATACTGATAACTGAAGACCAGGATTACTCGAGAATCCTGAAGGCAATGGCTGCTGGTGACAAAGAGGTCGACCGACAATTCACCACGGAAAAGGGCTTACTCTGGTACAAGAACAGGTGGTATGTTCCCAAGAGTCAGAATCTGAAGCAGACAATCAAGAAGGCAGGACATGACTCCTGAATCGCGGGACACGGCGGGACTTACAAGACCATTGGCAGGGTTAGGGCTAACTTTTATTGGCCTAAAATGGATGAGCACATCGCTGACTATGTGTGGACATGTGATGCATGCTAAAGAAACAAATCCAGCAGGTATAAGAGGTTCGGGCTGCTGGAACCGATTGATGTTCTTATACGGCCATCGATAGGGTTTGCAATAGATTTCAGGAGAGGGCTGCCGCAGTCCGAAGGATATACCAAGATCAGGGCCATAGTGGACAGATGCCCGAAAAGGGCCAAATTCATACCCCTAACCACAGAGGTACCTACCAAGGAGCTTGCCTTGATGTTCCTGAAGGAGGTTTGGCACCTTCATGGACTCCCAGAGTCAGTCATCTCCGACCGAGATAGCTGATTCACAGCCAAGTTCTGGATGAGGCTAATGCACTTGTTGCAAGTGAAACGGAATGTTGCAACTGCATTCCACCCAGTGACTGACGGGCAGACCGAGCGGGTTAACCAGACAGTGGAGCAGTAGTTGCGTAGTTACTGTTCCTACCAACAAGATGATTGGTTTTCGCTGTTGCCCCGTGCAGAGTATGTGTACAGCACCTCCACATCAGAATCCACCAGGTTGTCACCTTTTGACATCAACTATGGGTTTAATCAAAGGACAAACTGGTCAAGTATCATGTCTGATAACCAAGGAATACAGCCTAGTAGTGAGCTCTTGGTTAAGGAATGGAAAGGAACCTGGGCAGAGATTCGAGAAAGGATCCAACGGGCACATGCAAGGGAACGGAAATGGCATGAGCAGTAAAGGTTACTATTACCGGACTAGGTTACCCTGCATGATGTGGCTGCTGGGCAGGCAAAGATAGCAGACTGCATGATGTTGAACCGAAAAAACCTCCCCATGAAGCGTCCAATGGAGATGCCGGACCACCAGATGTTTGGGCCTTTCGTGGTCAAACCTCCAGTGGGTAAGGGGGCCTATGAACTCCAATTGCCCACCAGATAGAGCATCCACCCGGTTTTCACTGTCATGTTGCTCGAACACTATCACGAGGATACGGAAGCAGGTAGGGTAAAAGAAGCACCTACTCCGGAACTTGTAGCCAACGAGCCCTGTTATGTTATCGAAGCGGTTGCGGACGGCCGATGGTATAGAGTAGTGAAGGCGAAGGTTCCGGCGTCCTTTGTCCAGTCCCTGGTTTCATGGGAAGGCTGCAGGGCTGAGGAACGCGCATGGAAGCCCTATGAGATGCTAGAAGGGACAGGCTTATAGGCGATACAGGATTTCCACCAAAGATATCCGTCCAAGCCTAGGGACCACAGGGTCTTGGCGGAATCGACCTGTGGAAATAGGAGGCGACGCTAAAAGTCTGGGATGAACTGTAGAGAAGAGGAGAGGGATATAAAGACCCTGAATACATGAGCTATGGCAGACGGAACCAATACCCATACAGCGAGCCAGGAGGCGAACTGGCTGGAAGGAGCTGGCAAGTAAGTACTTGAGATAGGGAGACCCGATGCCCCGGGCTCTGAGAAGGAACAGAATTGGTTGGTAAGGAACTTACGTACCTGGATACACCGGGGAGCGGAGTCAGCATACTTAGGGACGTCTGAAGGGGAAGTTGCTCAGGTAGGCCGCATAACTGGAGAAAGGTCAGAAGCGTCTATCTCCGGCAACGGGATGGACAGGGTAACAGGGGAAAGTTATCTTGTTTACCGGAGAGGTTACCCTGCCCAAGGTCCTGAGTTAGCCTACCTTTCCATAAGAAGTCCCACGGGGAGTTTGCGAAAAATGGCCGCCAGATTTGTCACGTGAAGCCATGCATGATACTGGGATCTGGGGTTTCGGGGCATGCCATTGGGGGAGCTATGTAGGTTGAAGGAAGCTGTAAATTTAAGATATTATTCCTATCATCCCTCTCCAGCCCCGCCTTGAGGCCCGGACATCCTGGGCAAACAGTTGTGTAGTTGTGTGCAGTCTATCAAAGAGGAATCTTGGCAGACATGCTTGCAATACCGTATACGTCACTGCCGTCCGGTCGACCGTAGCCTTTTCACAGGGTATACAAGCAGGCATTGGGTGGAGGGTGGAGTACCTCCTCCAAGTTGTTCGAAGTAAAACGGACCAAAACTGGCGGGGTTAATGGGTGTTATCCGTGGGGGTCCCGAAGGTAATCCCCGGTGGTGCTGGGGCGACTGGGAGAGTTTTCCGCCTACCAAGCCCGAACATGCACCCAACGCTATAGGCTCTGCAAGGAAAGCGCAGGGACACTAAAAGCATGATTCCTACCACAGGTAAGGTAGACCCGAGGTAGTGGTCATGGGTAGCGCCCATTGGATCACTTCTGGACTACCGTGCCCTACGGAAGACACTGCAAGCCGGGGACCCGTAAATAGTAAATAGATGAACCGCTCACGGTAGCGTCCGCAGCCAAGCAGATATCAACGCATATGGGACGGGTGTCATAGATAGTGTAGGTCATGTGCTTCCTTGACCGTTAGCCACCGGCAAGACACCAATGGGCCGAAGTTTTCATTCCGGTGGGCAAAATGGAAATGCACCACGGAAACGATAACCGCGTCAGGTGAACGCCACCTAGAGTCTGTCGACACATGCATGGCTGAAGGGTGTGCCAGGAGACGTGTCGGACCACCCTTAGTGGAGAAGGGTGTACTCGAATGGTTGGAGTAAACTGAGCGCGAGTTTCTGGCATAAGATAAAACTACCTGAAAGTCTATACCAGAACTCTCCTACTGGAACAATCAATCCGCTGGAGACCTTAATTGAGTGAACCATCAGGCTTAACAATATTAAGTTTTACCCTTTACTTTACTCTTACATCTGCGTGAACTTTTGGGGAGAAGTTTGAAGTTGTTCGGTCCGGTCTCAACCTTGGGATCCATCTTCCTAGGGGTGCCCCTGTTACACCCTAATGGGTCTATGGCCGTGGGTTAATCAGGGTACACCTTAAACAGAATCAGTGCTTACCTATTCCGAGCCGTCAGTATCAAACTTCATGATCTGAGGTGATGCCGGGCCGACTTCAAGTATCTTTGTCATGGAAGCCGGCACAGGCACTTCAATGCACTTTAGTCACTTGTCCGTTCCTCTGGGCTTGCTTATCAGGGCTGACCGTTTCAACCCGCGGGCCTGTTTACATGAACTAACGACTGGGGCCCTCACGGTACACTTTCTCCAAAAGTGCCCTGCTTGACCACACTTGGTGCACTGGTTGTGCTTCCTCCGGCTTTCGATCAAAGTCATGGGGATTTCCTAATACGGCATTACATACTATGAAGTCGCCGGCTTTGCCTGTTTCCACTCGGGGAAATTAGTAGGTTTGGTAGACCTCTGGTTTGGTCTGCCCGCACCTTTTTCCTTCTTCTTGACCCTGGCCAATGTCGAGGATCTAACCACCTTCTTCTCAGCTGGTTGCGACCCGGGGGCTGGGTGGATGACGTGGTAACAGGCCCGGTTGTTGTCCTCCAGCGTGTGCCCGACCTTCCGGAAAAGGTCCAGGTACTTGGTCATGTTGGTCGGATGGGGCTCCTTAAGTGCCCACACATTCCGAACCTCCTGTGTCATACCTTATCGAACCTTGTCTCCCACCTGTACTGCATCTGTATCACCCAACTTATATGTATAATCAATTATCTTATCCAGGTACCTATCGATATGATAAGGCTTCATCACAAGGTCTCACCACTCAAGAAGAGATCGATCTCGCTCGGCCTGGTCTCCACCGAAACTTCGTTACAGCGGTTCTCAAACCCTTTCCATGTACGTAAGGGGTTGCTATCTTTGACAGCGACGCCAGTGTGCTTGGCGGCTTCCTTGGTAATATGCCCATGCAACCCCAGATACCATCCCCGGGCGGAGTCTTCAAGAAGGGGGATCACCAAGTTCACCTTATCCATGTCAGTTAACTTGCAATCCATAAAGTATTCATATTTGACCTTTACCAAGGTCAAGAAGCTCATGAGTTCTGTAACTTTAGCGTTGAATGGAGGGATACCACTCAGCTTCTCCGGCTTCTTCTTCCGGTGTCTTGGTGTTGGCCTAGAAGCCGAACAAGTACCCCTTAGGGCCCTCCCCAGCCTCTTGGCCCAGCGATGCGACCGTCGTTGCTTCTCATTACTCCAGTTATCCTCACGAGCACTGAGGAACGGGGTCAAATCCGCGAGAGAATCTCCATCCTCATTATCATCGCTGCTATCATGGTCAGAGTCCCCTGGATCTCCCCCTGCTTCCGCCATACCACCTCCAGGTGGGGCATTTCCGTCCCCACTATCTCCGGTGTTCCCGCATGGTGTCTCCCGTGGTCTATCCTACCTATCAAACCATTCCCCCTAGCCATCCTGATTCCCATCCGCGGGGCGGTTGGCCCCTGATCGTATGGATGCCGGTGGTGGAACAGGGAGTCGCCCTCTCTCAGGAGTTGGGTTAGGCGCCAGCTGAGTTATCTGAGGAAATTCCTGTGGCTCTGCACAGCTCAGGGGTTGCATCGGGGGGGCAACATGCCTCTATGAGCGACAATACCCACACGTTGGCTGTCCACCTCCTTCCTTCTAGGTTCTTCAATTCCTTATGGGGGTCTGTTGTTCCTTCCTGCACCAATATGTGTGGTAATGAATCCGTCCCATGCGGGTTTCTTCACATTTGCCGCCAAAGAGGCAAAATTCAACTTGGCTGCCCGAGTCACCGCTTGTGATTGTGGGGAGCGCGGAGAGAGGAGCTTGTTCCACATGGGCAGAGGGAATCACGTGTGACCAACAAGCGGAGCGAGCAGGTGTCCCAGGTCCGGGGACTGGAGTCCCTCGTGGTGGAGCCATGGGTACTCGCTCATCCTAGCCCCTTACCTGTTCAAAAGGTCCAGGTGGTGCCAAGCACAGTGGTCGGAACCCTGGGGTAGCCAATACTGCTGGCGGGAAGACTGTGGCAGGAAAGGTGTCAGAAACGGGCATCGAGACAGGTAAAGGTATGGGTCTTGGGGCAGCGATGCAAGGTACGGGAGTTGCAACCGACAGTGTTGCAGGATGGTTAATGGGAGCAGGGGTCGGCCGCGGAGTAGGGTCACGTGTATCTGCTGCCCCGATAACCTTTCGCTTCCACATCCTCTTCTTAACCCGAGGCCCATCACTTGGTCCAGTCGCTGGACTTCCTGACCAACTCCGGGCAATCAAGGAGGGGACAGACAGAGAGCCTGTTGGTCCTCTTGGGAAGGACGAGGTATATCTGTAGCCTTCAGCCTTGAGGCTTTCCAAGATTCATATACGCACGGGACTTAGGTATGCCCTGCACTGTTCATCTCGGGCTCACATCACCAGTTCCATCCCAAAGTTCGCAGGCTTCGTGTGGGCGAGTGGCAGTAGGGGCGCCGCCTCTATCATGAGTACGCCATTATCTGCATCAATACTATAACCTCCTGCGAAGGCCCTTTCCAGGGCTGCCATACGATTCTTCAATGCCTTCTGGTCTCTTAATATTCGCAAGTATGCCTCCTGCTGTACTTTCATCCATTCCACCACTGCCGTAGTAATCTGTTTGCGGAACACCGGTTGCTGCTGGGCGTTCCAGTGCTGTCGTTCCCCCTTCATGTTCTCAAGCGAGTTGAATACCTTGCGGACGTTGTGAGGTTCGACAAACTCACGGGAGAACTGCCTAAATTGTACCCCTAGTGGTGGGGGCGGGAGCATGCTGTGGACGCGGGCGGAATCTTGAAAGAACCAAAGCGCCCCAGCCCCAGGGTCTGTAATCATAAGATCAACAAATTCCTCAGGTAACTGAATAGGGGCGGCCTGCAGAAGCACCTCGTGACCGTCCCATTCAATACCGCGCACATCCGCAAAAAGCGACACGCAAAATCTGTTGCCGGAGTTCTCGTCATGGTCAAGGTCTGAATCTGAGTTGGATTCCATTCTGGTTCAAAGTGCGGTACCAGCCATTGCACTTCCCACTCTGGGCTACTTGTTCTAGACAAGGTTACCGGCATTCAGCAAGGGCAGTGCTGTATGTTGGAAAACAATTAATCAGGAGAGGAGTTAAGCGAGGAGCTCGCTTAACCATAGACTGCGACGGGGGCAGCCCTAGCATGATGGGTCCCAAGGTTGCGACCACACCGAACAACTTCTAAGTTGTCGCTAAAAGTTTACACAGATCTAAGAGTATAGTAAGCGGTAAAACCTAATATCGTTAAGCCTGATGCTTCACTCAATTAAGGTTGCAAGAGGATTCATTGTTGGAGTAGGAGAGTTCTCGCTAAGACTTTCAGGTAGTTTTATCTTATGCCAGAAACTCCCCCATCAGTTTACTCCAACCATTTGTGTATACCCTTCTCTTCTTAGGGTGGTCCTACTTTTCTCCTGGCACACCCTTCGGGCATGCATGTGTCGACATACTCTAATCACAGTTCACCTTGTGTGGTGATCGTTTCTGCTGTGCATTTCCATTCCGCCCGCCGGATTGAAAGGTGTAACGACCCAGCATACAGGAGCTATGGTAGCCGGAACC
>PYWC01000017.1:685378-701225 GCA_003182015.1 Tuber magnatum | reverse complement strand
GAGTTTCTGGCATAAGATAAAACTACCTGAAAGTCTATGCGAGAACTCTCCTACTCCAACAATCAATCCTCTCGAGACCTTAATTGAGTGAAGCGTCAGGCTTAAAGATATTAAGTTTTGCCGTCTACTTTACTCTTACATCTGTGTGAACTTTTGGCAATAAGTTTGAAGTTGTTTGGTGCGGTCGCAACCTTGGGATCCATCTTCCTAGGGGTGCCCCCGTTACAAAAGGCTCTGTCCATCGGTGTCTCGCGAGTGGCTGACAGTCTAGACAGCTTATGCACTAGACTATCTATGACAACCTTGCCGTATGCACTGATCTCTACTTGACTCCGGAGGCTACTGTGAGCAGTTTATCTATTTACAATTTCCGGATCTCGGGCTTCTGGTGTCTTCCGCAGGGTATGGTAGTCCGCGAGTGATCCAACGGGTGCTACCCACGACGACTACCTCGTATCTGCCTTTCCCAACATAGGAATCATGCTTTTGGTGTCACTGCACTTCCCTTTTAGAGCCTGTAGCGTTGGGAGCATGTTCAGGCTTGGTAGATGTAAAACTCTCCCAGTCGCCGCTGCACCACCCGAGACTACCTGCGGGACCCCAACAGTTAACACCCATTAACCCCGACAGTTTTGGTCTGTTTTACTACGCACAACTTGCAGGAGATACTCCAGCTTCCACCCCACGCCGCCTTATACATCCTGCAAACAGCCTATGGTCGACCGGATGGCAGTGACATATACGGTGTTGCAAGCATGTCTTCAAAGATACTTCTCCACTGGACTGCACGCAACTGCAGAACAGTTTGCCCATGACATCCGGGCCTCAACGCGGGGCCGGAGGGGTATGATAGGGAGAATTCTGTCGATTTACAGCTTCAACGTAGCTATGTAGCGCGCCCAATAGCATCACCTGGAACCCCAGATTCCAGTATCATGCATGGCTTCGCGTGACAAACATTGCAGTCAATTTTCCCGAACTCCGTAAGGGACTTCATATTGAAAGGAAGCGTAACTCAGGACTCTGGGTAGGGTAACCCCAGCACCAAGGCAGGGTAACCTGGCCCTGAGGGTAGGGTACCCTAGTCCAGCGGAGAAGGTAGCTTTTCCCTGTTACCCAGGGTATCCTGTTCCCGGCGATTGTCATTTCTGACCTCTTTCCAGTTACCTGGCCTAGCTGAGCAACTGCGCCTTCAGAAGTCCTTGAGTACGCTGACACTGCTCCTGCGTGTATCCAGGTCCCGGAGTCCCTGACCAGCCAATTTTGTTCATTCTTGGAGCCCGGGCCATTAGCTCTTCGTAGGTCAAGTACTTACTTGGCTGCCGGTTCCTACCAGTTCACCTCCTGACTCCCTGTATGGGTATCGCTTCCGTCTGCCATACCTCATGTATGCTGGGTTGTTACATATTGGTACAATACCAGCACATGAGAATCCACCAGGTTGGCACCATTGGTGATCAATTATGGGTTTGACCGATGGATAAACTGGTTGGGTGTCGTGTCTGATAAGCGAGGAATACATCCTAGTAGTAAGCTGTTGGTTAAGGAATGGAAAGACACCAGGCAAGAGATATGAGAAAGGATTCAATGGGCGTGGAAAGGTAGCGGAAGTGGCATGACCAGAAAAGGAAGCCATTACCGGACTATGTTACCTGGGAGGTTGTGGGCACTGGGCAGGCAAGTAAAGCGGACTGTGTATAACGGGGGCACCTTTAGGAAGATGGATCTCAAGGTTGCGATCACACTAAACAACTTCAAATTTATCGCCAAAAGTTCACATGGATGAAAGAGTAAAGGAACGGTAAAACTTAAAATCGTTAAGCCTGGCGGTTCACGCAATTAAGGTCTCCAGAGGATTGCTTGTTGCAGTAGGAGAGTTCTGGCAGACACTTTTCACCTAGTTTTATCTTGTGCCAGAAACTGCCCCATCAGTTTACTCCAACCATTCGAGTACACCCTTCTCCGCTAAGGGTGGTCCAACACATCTCCTGGCACACCCTTCGGGAATGCATGTGTTGACACACTCTAGTCGGCATTCACCTTATACAGTTATCGTTTCTGCGGTGCATTTCCATTTTTCCCGCCGGAGTGAAAACCTCTGCGCATCGCTGTCCCACCAGTGGCTAACCGTCAAGGCACCTCATGAACTAGACTATCTATGACACCCTTCCCATATGCATTGATCTCTACTTGACTCTGGAGGCTACCATGCGCGGCTTATGTATTTACTACTTACCGGCCTCGGGCTTCCGGTGTCTTCCGCAGGGCATGGCAGTCCGGCAGTGATCCAATGGGCGCTACCCATGACCACCACCTTGGATCTACCTTGCCGGTGGTAGGAATCATGCTTTTAGCATCCCGGCACTGCCCTTTCTGAGCCTATAGCATTGGGTGCCCGTTCGGCCTTGGTAGGTGTAAAACTCTCCCAGTCGCACCGCCACCACCCAGGACTATCTTTGGGAGACCCATGGTTAACACCTTTAACTCCGTCAGCTTTGGTCCGTTTTACTCCAAACAACTTGGAGGAGGTACTCCACCTTCCACGCTATGCCTCCTTTTATATCCAGTGAACAGCTTAGAAGTCGCCCGAATGGCAGGGACCTATACGGTGTTGCAAGCATGTCTGCAAAGATTCCCCTGTGCTAGACTGCACACAACTACACAACCGTTTGCCCATGACGTCCAGGCCTCAAGGCAGAGCCAGAGGGGTATCATAGAAATAGTGTCTTCAATTTACAGCTTCCTCGGAGCTATGTAGCTCGCGCAATAGCATCCCCCGGAACCTCAGATTCCCATATCCTGCATGGCTTGGCGTGACAAACATCCTGGTCATTTTCCCCGAACTCCCCGTGGGACTTCATATTGAAAGATAGGGTAACTCAGGCCCTTGGGCAGGGTAACCTGATCCTGAAGGTAGGGTAACCTGTTCAGTGGACCAGAAAACGTTTCCCTGTTACCCTGTCTAACCGGTTGCCGGAGATAGACGCTTTCGACCTTTCTTCAGTTACCCGGCCTAGCTGAGCAACTGCCCCTTCTGACATCCCTAAGTACGCTGACACGACTCCGGTGTGTATCCAGGGACCAAAGTCCCTGACCAGCCAATTCTGTTCATTGTTGGAGCCCGGGCCATCAGGTCTCCGTAGCGCAAGGACTTACTTGTCTGCCGGTTCCTATCAGTTAGCCTCCTGGCTGCCTGTATGGGTATAGGTTCTGTCTGCCATAGCTCATATATGCTGGGACGTTACACTGAGTAATATTGAACCCAAAGAAGATCTGCACATAGCGTGCAATGGGGAAGCTGGACTACTGGATATATGGACCTTTCACGGTCCAATATCGGGTGGGTACCCGAGCATATGAACTCCAACTGCCCAACCGATGTTGCATCTATGGGCTTCTCAATGTCACCTTGCTCGAACCATACCATGAGGATCAAGGATCAGGTAGGATCAAGGAGGTCTCCACCCCGGAAGTTGTAGACAATGAGCCTACCTATGTTATTTAAACTGTTCTGGAGGGTTGACGGTACGGTGGAGGAAAGTCGCAGTTTCGGTCACACTGCGTCCAGTACCTGGTGTCATGGGAAGGCTGCGGGGCTGAGGAGGATTCATGGAAGTCCTATGAGATGCTAGAAAGGACACGCTTACAGGCCAGTCGGGATTTCCAGCAAAGATACCCGTCAGAGCTTGCGGACCATATGGTCTTCATGGAATCGGGTTGTAGGAATAAGAGATGAGGCCAGCGATCCGGGAGGGACCATACAGAAGACCCGAGTAATGTAATGACCCTGAATACATGAGCTGTAGCAGTTGGAACCTACACCCATACAGGTAGCCAGAAGGCCAACCGGTAGGAACTGGCAGGCAAGTGAGTACTTGACCAACGGAGAGCCAAGGGCCCAGGCTCCAGGATGAAGAGAACTAGTGGGTCAGGTACTAAGGTCCCTGGATACAGCCCGGGGCAGTGTTAGCATACTTAGGGACCACGAAAGGGGCGGTTACTCTGCCAGACCGGGTAACTGAAAAAAGGTCTGCAATGTCTATCTCGGGCGACGGGACAGACAGTGTAACAGGAAAAAGTCATCTTGTCTTTCGGACAAGGTTACCCTACCCTCGGGATCAGGTTACCCCACGAGAAGACTCGGGTTCCCCTGCCCAAAGTGCTGAGTTGCCCTGCCTTTCAATATGAAGTCCTGCACAGAGTTGTGGAGAAATGATCAGAATGTTTGTCATGCGAAGCCATAGACAATACTAGAATCTGGGGTTCTGGGCGATGCTATGGGGTGAGCTATGCAGCTCCTAAGTAGCTGTAAATTGGAGACATTATTCCTATCATACCCCTCCGGCCCCACCTAGAGGCTCGGCCGCCATGGGTAAACCGTTGCGTGCTTGTCTACAGTCTACCAAAGTGGGATCTTTGCCGACCCACTGGCAACACCATATGCGTTGCTGCAGTCCACCCAACTGTAGGCGGTTCGCAGGATATACAAGCGGGCTTAGGGTGGACGGTGGGGTACCTCCTCCGAGTTGTTCTAAGTAAATCGGACCAGGTCTGGCAGGGTTAATGGGCGTTACCTGTGGGGGTCACGAAGGTAGTCCCCGGTCGTGCTGGGGGGACCGGGAGCGTTTCACACCTACCAAGCCCAAACGTCTCCCCAATGCCATAGGCTCGGAAAGGGAAGTGCAGAGACACTAAAAGCATGATGCCTACCACAGGTGTGGTGGATCTGTGATAGTGGTCTTTGGTAGTGCCCGTTGGATCACTCCCGGACCATCGTATCCTGCGGAAGACACCGGAAGCCCGGGAATGTAAATAGTAGATAGATAAACCACTCAGGCTAGCTGCAGGAGTTGGGTAGAGATAAACGCCCGTGGGCAGGGTGTCATATATTGTCCAGTTCATCAGGGGTCTTGACTGGTAGCCACTGGCAAGACGCCGATGCAAAGAGGTTTTCACTGCGTGGGGCAGAATGGAAATGCGACGCAGAAATGAGAACCACATAAGGTGGATACCGCCTACAGTTTGTCGACACATGCATACACCAAAGGTTGCCCAGGAGACATATCAGACCACCCTTACCTGAGAACGCTGTACTCGACTGGTTGGAGTCAACTGCTGGCAGAGTTTCTGGCATGAGATAAAACTACCTGAAACTCCATGCAGGAACTCTCCTACCCCCGCAATCACCCCTCTTGAGATCTTAATGGAGTGAATCGTCAGCCTTGACAATCTTTAGTTTTACCCTTTACTTTACTCTTGCACCTGTGTAAACTGTTGACGCCAAGTTTGTAGTTGTTCGGTGTGGTCGCAACCTTGGGATCCATCTTCCTAGGGCAGCCGCTGTTATATCTGAATATCGATTGGGAACAAGGCAGAATCAACTTCAACAGTGAACTATGCAAGCAGTTGTGTCTGGAAACTTCACCCGCGATTGTGACGATCCCCGAAGAACAGGCAATAAAAGAAAACCTGAGGGCACAAACCCTCTATATGGACACCCAACATAAAGAAACGTTCCCCGACGACCAAGGCATAAGGGTACAAGTGTTCCACCTGAATGCCATAAAACCAACACGAGGATCCACATAGAAAGCAGGTTACGACCTGTACGGCACAGAAGACATGCTGGTTCCGGCAAGAGGACAAAAGATGATACCAACAGGAATTCCAGTAGAACCACTGAATGGCAACTATGCCAGAAGCCCTCTACGCAGTGGTGTAGTCACACGACATGCGATTACCAGAAGCAGGGGAGTGGGCGATGCAGACTATAGGAGCAAAGTGCAAGTACTATGAATAAACCTAAAGGACGAAAACCATATGATCCAATAAGAGGATCGCACAGCTCAAATAATTATCGAAAATGTCGATACCTGTGAGCTGCGCGAAGTCTGAGACCTGGACAAGACCAAAAAAGATGAGGAAGGATTCTGCGGTACTGGAGGAGGAACTCCAAAGGACACCATGCCCACCTAAAGGACAAAAGAGAAACCCCTAAGTACGTCTTTCATATCAGCAAAGGCCTTCAGTCAAATGTATTGCAGAGGAGAACAGACAGGGATCCACAAAGGGGATGAAGAAGAAGACGGACCAAGGAGCGCAGAAGGGTCAACGATTAGCAGGCGGCTAGCAGTAAAAGAAGAAGCCAAGAAGAGGAAGATAACTCGGTGGCAACTCGTCCTGAAAGAACATCACGATTGGCTCAACATATCCGAAGAAAATGAAAGAATGGATCTTCCTGCGCACAAGACTGACAAGCACCGGGTCAAGCCAGAGGGCGGAGAGGCGGCACCATTGATGAAACTCTACCCATTAAGGGAAGAAGAATTAAAGGCCCTGCAGGAATACCTCCAACAAAACCTGTCCCGGCAGTGGATCAGAACATCCTGCTCGTGAGCAGGGGCACCCATCATATTGAGGCAAAAGAAAGAGATGGAAAACTGGGACTTTCTGTGGATTTCCAGGGGCTGAACGTGGTATCACAAAAAGACAGGTACCGTCTACCATTGATTGATGAAGCTTTTGAGCGATTCGGGTGGGCTAAACACTATCCGAAGTTGAATATCAAGGATTCCTATTCCAACCTCAGGATAGCCACAGGAGAGAAGGGGAAGATGGCTTTCAGGACGGGATACGGACTATTCCAATGTTTACTCATACCCTTTGGATTGTCCAATGCGCGAGCCCCATTTCAACGGTGGATCAACAACAGGTTGGGCAAATACCTAGACATATGTTGTATCGTGTATCTAGACGATATCCTTAACTAGTCAGACAACATGGAGCAACACTACCGAGACATACGGAATGTCTTACAGGGATTAAGAGAAGCCAGGGTCAAACTGGAACCTTCGAAAGACGACTTTCATATGAACAAAGTTGAATACTTAGGATTTATCGTTACTCCCGAAGGAGTACGAGCCGATCCTGTTAAAACGGTAGCTATCGACTGCTGGAAAGCACCCAAGAGTGTGAACGGGGTGCAAAGCTTTGTGGGCTTTTGCAATGTCTACCAAAGACGCAGCGAACAATTGGGCAGGATAGTCAAACGCCTCTACAATACGACAAGAACAGGGATCAAATGGGAATGTAAAGAAAAACAACAACAGGCCTGCGACAATATGAGAAATCCACTTCTTATAACATTTTGACCCCACCCTACTCCTTATGATCGCGATGGATACAACCAACTATGTATGCTCTGGGCTCCTCTCCCAGCAAAGCGAGGGTGGATTATGGAAACCCATCACATTTCGATGTAAGACAAGCTTAAAGGCAGATCAAAACCATGACATTCACGACAAGGAATGGTTAGCTATTGTAGAAGCAATTAGGGACTGCATGAAGTATACGGGAGGAAGTTAGCATTTGATCTGCGTTATCACAGTCCACAAGAACCTACTAGTGTTTACTACCACGAAGGAACTCAATAGAAGACAGGTCAGATGGAGCGAGACATTAAGCGAATACCGTTGCCAAATCGAATACCGACCAGGTAAAGAAGAAGGAAAGTCGGACGCATTGACTCCAAGAATGGAAGACCTATACGACAAGAAAGAAACAGGGTCGCAACGACAAAGAATACCTTTCCCCAAAGAGGAATACTTCATGCAAGCAGAAGACGAAGACAGCCTATATGAATCCCTGAACAAAACAATCTTAGCTACCAGCAGTGATGAGGGATACGAAGAATGGATGACAAGCAGCACCACCGGCGACCGGGAAATCAACGAGATGAGGAAGGTCTTAAGGGAGGCCTGAAACAAATGAAAGGTGTAGCTCTCAGGCCATACCGGGAAGAAAAGGGATACCTATGGTATGACAACAAGATAAGGCTCCCAGATGAGGAAGGCTTACGAATGGAAACCCTAAGAAGAAACAACGACATCTCCCCTGTTGGACACGGTGGAACGGCAAAAAGGACGGCACTGATTCAATGATCCTATTACCAGCCCTCGTTGCACGAGAACATTACAGGATATGTTACGAATTGTGACCTATGTCAACGGATGAAAACTGTTGAACACGCACTCTACGGGCCACTCAAAGCGCTTGAAACTGGAGGAAGACCATGGCAATCCATTACAGTGGATTTTATCACTGGACTACCAGAAGCGAATGGTAATGACGCTATATGGGTCGTCATTGACTGACTTACAAAAGGTGGCGCATTTTATTGCGTGGGGAACGGATATGACAACATCATAATTCTTCATTCCGTTTAAACAGCAGGTCTTTAGACTCCGCGGCCTACCGAACGATATTGCCTCTGACAGAGGGAGCCTCTTGAGGTCCGAAGTATGGAGAGAAATTACGCGACAATTAAGTGTTGGCCGATACTTGAGCACAGCCTTCCATCTACAAATGGACAAACAGACTGAATGAACGAATGCGATATTAGAACCATATCTGCGCGCCTATATCAACTAGCAACAGGATGATGGGACAGAATGTGTATCCCGGGCAGGGTTCACATATAACAACGGGCGACAGGAAGGGATGAAAACCAGACGCTTCTTTCTGAATTACGGATATGACACTTCGTTCGACGTGGGCAACATCAAGTGCGGTAATGGAGAACACAAGCCGACGCGATTGATAAGTGTATACGACATACTACGAGATGAAAGAACTGTAGTGCAAATGAGTTCAAAGAAAAAGAGCAATCAGTACCAGAAGCCTGACCTGAACCTAGCGGTCAACGACCAGGTGTGGTTGATACCACCCACCATCAGGACCACAAGGCAATCGAAGGGGCTGGACTACAAGAAACTTGGACCATCCAAGATAATCGAACCGGTCAGTTCGCGAGTATATCAACTCGCCCTCCCCACGTCAATGAAACAGACTCATCCATCATTGCACACCAGCCTCCTGAAATCCTATCAAGAAAAGTCGTTTCTATCACAGAAGAAAGGTCTACCTCCGCCTATCCATATAGACGTAGAAGACGAACAGGAATCGTATGAGATAATCGACTTGCGCTTGCACTACAGTAGCCTTCAGTACCGTGTTAGCTGGACAGATTCCATGTCAGAACACGATCGCGAGTGGTACCGCGTGACGAACTTCAACAATGCACTCAAAGCGGTGCAACGATTCGCGGAATGTCAGTCCAATAAGCCCGTGGTAAGAAACCACGATTAAGAAGAAACAGAGCAACGATGAGGCGATACAGACAATGCACCCGCCACTCCCACACCTTATGGAACATCAAAAAGAAAGCTGCAGGGCATCCTTTACAGGATGCTTTAACGACGGGTGCCACGTGCACCAAAGAGAAAGGTTTGGCTCCAGCTACTCGCCGCGCTGAAGCCACCGTACCCCACCAAAGACCAGTCCGCTCGGCTTCCCTGAACCTGAATGGGTAGCATTAGTCGAGTACCCAGAACCTGCTTGTGCGACGTAGCAAGCCGAGTAAGGGGGGCAGAAAAAACAAAAAGCTCCAACAAGGGGTTAACGATCTCCACAGAGTCACAGCGGGAGGGAAAAACCAAGTCCCACCATGGCTGAAGCCGATTCTGCAGAGGGGGTCCAGAGAATGGCCGCATACAGCGTGAATCGGGAGCACACCCTACAGGCAGAAATCAGGGAAGTGCGAAGAGAGAAGAAAGACAGAGTGAGGCAATGGGTGCGGTTGGAACAAGAGGCAAGAACAGAAAGAGTGGGGGCAGGGCTGGCGGAAGAAAGCGTCAGCTCCCGCAGGAAAGAGATGTGGAAGAAGCAGAGGAGGATCAAGAGCATGAAGATGCCATGGCCAGGAACAAAGAGGTCGACAAGCAAGATGGCCAGCCGGATGTCGGAGGCGGCAGGAGAGGCAGGACCGAGCTCGCCTGATGGGACTCAGGCTGGAGGGAGAGGGGAGCCACTGCCACGATCTGGGTAAGAAGAGCGCTAGCCAAGTGACCACAGCAAGGAATGGGTTTGGCAATGACGCCGTTTAGATATCATACGGTTAAGTTATTCTTTCACGTACATGACATCGTTAGCCAGTCATGGGGCTGGTTTATGTTTAAATTGGTTTTACGCATATGATCTCGATAGCATGTCATGGGGTGGGTTTTTGTTTGGTTGCATTTTACACATGACGTACGGTTGACGTCATGGGAAGAGTCTAGACGGGCCAGTAAGGCTTAGTGTCAAGACAGACCTGTTTATGTTCCATGTGTGACCTCATTATTGGGTCATGTGGTTGGTTTATATGATTCAGTTATATTGCATTTGATTTATGTTTTTGTACATGACATTGTTTAGAGGTCATGGGAGGTTTTGTATTGTGCCCATGACTCGCTGGAGTCAGTTGCTGGATTTTGCACCTGACCTCGCTTGAGGAACAAGGCTGGGTTAGGGTCGTGGCAAGAGGCCTATATAAACGCTGGGTTTTCACGGATGGGTTAGCCTTTCAGGCAACCATCTACTATTATTTCCTATCTGCTGCTTCATCCTCTTTACAATACAAATACCTTTGCGCACCAACCTTCTCCGCTAGACGGGTTTACTATAGAGTCCAGAACCTATCCGCTATGCGCATCCAGTTAAACAGATACAAGACCAATACTCGCGCCAATGGGGAGAAAGGGATTCTTACGCGGGAATACTAAGATAGGACCAAGAGACTCGAGGAGCTCTGGGACACAATGCAGAGTAGTTCGGAAGTCAGACAAAGGTCGTTACCTGTCGCGAGTAACACTACTAGTGGAAAACTGTAACAAAATCCTGCCCGGCTAAGGGTGGTCCAACACGTCTCCTTATACCCCCTTTGGGCATGCATGGGTCGGTACACGGGAGTTGGCATTCACTGCATCCAGTCATCGTTTCTGGGGTGTATTTCCATATTGCACACTAGATTGAAAACCTCTTCACATCAATGTCATTCCAGTGACTAACAGTCAAGAAAATGTATGGACTAGACTATCTTTGTCACCCTTCCCATATGCATTGATCCCTACTTGACCCCTGAAGCTACCGTGAGCAGTTTAGCTATCTACAATTTACGATTCTCGGGCTTCTGTTGTCCTTCGCAGGATACAGTGGTCCGGGCATTATCCAATGGGCACTACCCATGACCACTACCTTGGATCCTCCTGACCAGTGGTAGGAATCAAGCTGTTAGTGGGTCTGCACTTCAGTTACAGAGCGTATGGGGTTGGGGATACCTTCGCGCTTGGTAGGTGTAAAACCCTGCGGGTTGTCTGGGCACCACCCAGGATTGCCTTTCGGAACCCCACGGTTACCTCCCCGTAACTGCGTCGGTTTGGGCCTGTTTCAGTATACAGAACTTGCAGGAGTTACTCCACCTTCCATCCTATGCCGCCTTATATATCTTGCGAACAGCTTATAGTCGACCACACAGCAGCGATATGTATGGTGTTGCAGGCAGGTCCTCAAAGATTCCTCTTTGCTGGCTGGCACACAACTATGCGGCAGTGTTCCCATGACCTCCAGACCTCAAGGCGGGGCCGTGAGAGTATGATAGGAATAATGTCGCCAATTCACGGCTTCTTCAGAGCTGCGTACCTCGCCCAATAGCATCCCACAGAACCCCAGATTTCCTTATTATGCCTCGTTCGGTATGCCAAACATGCCAGTCAGTTTTCCCAAACTCCTCGAGGGACTTCATATTGAAAGGTAGGGTAACCCAGGATTTTAGGCGGCGTAACGTGAGCCTCATGGCAGGGTAACCTCATCCTGCGGGTAGGGTAACACTCTCAGGTGGGTCTGATGACTTTTCCTTTTTGCCCAGTCTATTCCGTCCCCGCTGTCACCACCTAGCATACATGATCCATGATAGTTGGAATCTCCACCCATACAGGTACCTAGGAGGTGAACTAGTAGGAACCAGCAGGCAAGTAAGTACTTGACCTACGGAGACCCGAGACCCGAGCTCCGAGATGAGCGGAATGTGCAGGGCAGGTACTTGGGCACTGTGATACACCCGGGAGCGGTGTCAGCGTACTTAGTGACCTCTGAAGAGGCGCTTACTTAGTTAGGCTGGGTGACTGGAGAAAGGTGACACGCATCTATCTCCTGTGACAGAACGGACAGGGTAACAGGGGAAGGTCAACTTGTCCACTGGCTAAGGTTACCCGACGGACAGGATCAGGTTATCCTGCCAGGAGACTCGGGTTACCCTCTCTGAAGGCCTGGGTTACCCTACTATTTGATACGAAGTCCCTCCAGGAGTTTGGGAGAAATGACCAGAATGTTTGTGATGCGAAACCATGTATATTAATGCAACCTGGGGTTCTGGAGGATGCTATTGGGCAAACTACGCGGCTGGGAAGATGCTCTGAATTGGAGCCCGTATTCCTGTCCTAGCCCTCCGGCCCCGCCTTGAGGCCCAGACGTCTGAGGCAAACGATTAAGTAGTTCTGTACTGTCTAGCAAAGTGGAATCTTTGCAGCCCAGATTGCGATACTGTATACATCCCTGCCGTCCGGTCAACCCCAGGCACTTCCCAGAGTATACAATGGGGCAAAGTGTGGAACGTGGAGTACCACATTCAAGTTGTTCTGAGTAAAACAGACCAGAGACTACACAGTTAGAGGGAGTTGAATGTAGGGGTCAGGCAGGTAGTCCCGGCTAGTGCCACGGTGACCGGGATTGTTTTACATCGACCAGACCCAAGAGTGTCCCCAACATCATAGGCTCTGAGAGGGAAGTGCGGAGACACTAAAAGCATGATTCCTACAACAGGCAAGGTGGAGCCGAGGTAATAGTCATGGGTAGCGCTGATTGGATCACTGCCAGACCCCCGCATCCTGGGGAAGACGCCAGAAGCCCAAGAATCGTGAAGAGTGCATAAACACACCGCTCACGCTAGCTTGCGCAGTCGAGTAGGGATCAAGGCATCTGGGAAGGGTGTTATAGGTACTGCAGTTCATCAGGAGTCTTGTCTGTTAACCACTGGCAAGACTCCGATGCGAAGACGTTTTCACTCTGGCGGGCAAAATGGAAATGCGTCTTCGAAATGATAACGGCATAAGGTGGATACTGCCTAGAGTGTGTCGACACTGGCATACCAGAAGGGTGTGCCAGGAGACATGTTGGACCACCCTTAGCGGAGCAGGATGTGCGCGGATAGTGGGAGTAAACTTGTGGGCGAGTCTCTGGCATAAGGGAAAACAAGGTGAAAAGTCTATGCGCAAACTCTCCTACTCCAAGGACCAAACCTCACAAGACCTTGATTGAGTTAAGTGTCAGGCTTAACCAGGTCGGGTTTTACTGCTTGCCTTACCCTGACATCTGTGCGCACTTCTGGCAATAAGTTTGCAGTTGTTCGGTGTCGCCACTGTAATGGGGGCACCTCTAGGAAGATGGATCCCAAGGTTGCGACCGCACTGAGTAACTTCAACCTTATCGACAAAGGTTTACACAAATGTAAAGGTAAAGCAAGCGGTTAAACTTAATATCGTCAAGCCTGATTCTACCCTCAATTAAGGGCCCCAGAGGATTGATGGTTTGAGTAGGAGAGTTCAGACATAAACTGTCAGGTACTTTTATCTTATGCCAGAAACTCCCGCATCAGTTTACCCCAACTATTCGGGCACACCCTTCTCTGCTGAGGGTGGTCCGACACATCTCCGGGCATGCATATGTGGACACACTCTAGTGGGCATTCACTTACGCGGTTATCCTTTCTACGCTGTATTTCCATTTTGCCCGCCGGAGTGAAACCTCTGCACATAGGTGTCTTGCCAGTGGCTAACAGTGAAGGCACCAAATAAACTGAACTATCTATGACACACTTCCCATATGCATTGATCTATACTTGACTCTGAAAGCTGCCATGAGCAGTGTATCCATTTACTATTTATGGGTCTCGGGCTTCCGGTTTCTTCTGCAGGGCACTGTAGTCCGGGAGTGATCCATTGGGTGCTACCCATGACCACTACCTCGGATCTACCTTACCTGTGGTAGGAATCATGGTTTTAGTGTCTCCGCACTTTCCTTTGAGAGTCTATAGCGTTGGGATGACTTTCGGGCTTGGTAGGTTTAAAACTCTCCCAGTTGCCCCGGCACCACCCAGGACTACCTACGGGACCCCCACGGTTAACACCCGTTAACTCTGCCGCCTTTGGTCCGTTTTACTCTGAACAACTTGGAGGGGGTACTCCACCTTCCACCCTATGCCCTCCTCTATATCCCGCGAACAGCCTGTGCTCAACCGGACGGCAGCGACACGCATGTTCTTGCAAGCTTGTCTCCAAAGAGCCCTCTTTGCTAGAATGGACACAACTACACCACCGTTTCCCCATGATGTCCGGGCCTGGAGGCGGGGCCGGACGGGTATGACAGGAATAATGTCTCCAATTTCCAGCCTCATCAAAGCTACGTAGCCCGCCCAATAGCATCCCCGGGAACCCTAGAATCCAGTATCATGGATGGCTTTGTGTGACACACATTTCTTTCAATTGCCCGGAACTTCCCAAGAGACTTCATATTGAATGGTAGGGTAACCCGGGACTTTGGGCAGGGTAACCTGATCCCAAGTGTAGGGTAACCTTGTCCCGCGGACAAGATAACCTTTCCCTGTTACACTGTCTATCCCCTCACTGGCGATGGTCATTTCTGACCTGTCTCCAGCTGCCGGGCCTAGCTGAGCAACTGCCCCTGCAGAAGTCCCTAAGTACGCTGACACCCCTCTGGGGTGTATCCAGGTACCTAAGTCCCTGACCAGCCAATTCTGTTCATTCGCGGAGTGCGTGCTAGCGGGTCTCCATAGGTCAAGTACTTACTTGCCTGCCAGTTCCTACCAGTTCGCCTTCTGGCTACCTGTATGGGTATTGGTTCCTGCCGCCATAGCTTATCTATGTTGGGTCATTACATCACTCCCCTCTTCTCTGCGTGCCGTCCCGGACCGTTAGCGTCGTCACTTATTTGCCGGAGTCGATTCCCCGAAGACCCTATAGTCCCTGGGCTGGGACGGATATCTTGGTGAAAATCCCGAATGGCCTGTAAGCCTGTCCATTCTATCATCTCATAGAGCTCCCATGAATCCTCCGCAACCCACTAGGCTTCCCATGAAACCGGGTAGCGGACAAAGCGCGACGGATACTTCGCTTTTGGGTCTGCATAACATCGGCTGTCCGCAACAGCTTCGATAACCTAGCTGGGTTCATGGTCTAGAAGTTCCAGGGGAGGGGCTGCCTTGACCCTACCTGCTGCCGGATCCTCACGATAGGGTTCATGCAACTTGACATTGAAAACTGGGTAGATGCTCCACCTGGTAGGCAGTTGGAGTGCGTAGGCTCGGTTGCCCACCCGACGTCTGACCACAAAAGGGCCCAACACCCGGTGGTCCAGCTTCTCCATCAGACGCTTGGTGAGGACGTCCTTGCGGTTTAACACCACGTGGTCCGCTTTCCTCGCCCGCCCAGGGGTCACATACCCCATAGTAACATAGTCCCGTGCTTGCAAGCTTTTCTTGTCCTGCCATTTCCATTGCCTGTCTTGTCCCCGTTGATTCCTTTCTTGAATCCCTTCCCAGGTTTCTTCCCATGCCTGGACTAAGAGCACCCTGCTTGTGTGTATTCCTTGGGTATCAGACATGACACCGGACCAGTTTGTCCAAAGGTTAAACCAAGGCTTGATCTCCAATGTTGACAACCTGGTGGATTGTGATATCGGGTTGTTGTCCGTGTAAGCCACAAGGGGTAACAGCGAAACCCTATCATCTTGTTGGTAGGAACAGTAACTGCGCAATTACTGCTCCAGTGTCTGATTAACCCTCTCGGTTTACCGATCAGTCTCAGGGTGGGATGCGGTCGAAACCTTTAATTTTACTTGCAACAGGCGGCTTTGACTCTTTTTTTTTTTTTTTTTTTTTTTTTTTTTTTTTTTTTTT
>PYWC01000017.1:669398-684180 GCA_003182015.1 Tuber magnatum | reverse complement strand
CCCCAGAGGGGGGGTGCGAGACCCGTAGTTGTGGTGATAGTTCTCTGGTGTTGAGTGGTTCCCGATTAGGAAATCTTTTTCAATGACCGGAGTTGTAACGGAGACGGAGCGTGAGGCGGCTTAGACTCTACCGAACTTGGATATGAAGCGGCCATCTCGGTCGGAGATCATTGTCTCTAGGAGTCCATGAAGGGGCCAAACTTCCTGCAGGAATATCAAGGCACGCTCCTTGGCAGCTACCTCTGTGGTCCGGGGTATCCAAGGGCCATTCTCGAGAATCTGACTACTATGACCCAGATCTTGGTATACCCTTCGAACTCTTGCAGCGCTACAATGAAGTCCATTACAATCGCGGTCCGCGGCCATATAGAAACAACAATAGGTTCCGGCTGCCCGAACTTCCTGTACCTGATGGACTTATTTCTTTCACATGCATCACATGTCCGCACATAGTCGGTGATGTGCTCGTCCATCTTTGGCCAATAGAAGTTATCCCTAACCCTGCCAATAGTTCTGTACGTCCTGAAGTGCCCCGCGATTCGGGAGTCATACTCAGCCTCCATGGTTGTCTGCTTCAGATTCTGGCCCTTGGGAACATAACACCTGCTCTTGTACACGAGCAAGCCCTTTTTCCGTCGTGAAATGTTGGTTGACCTCTTTGTCACTGGCGGCCCTTGCCTTCAGGATCCTCCGGTATTCATGATCTTTGCTTGTTGCTACCCACTGTTGATCCAAAAACGACGACTGGAGCCGAAACCCTTGGCACACCAGCAATACTTCTGGTTGCAAGATGTCCCGTTCCTTGCTCCCAACCCACTGTCTGGGGTAAAACAATAACTGTAGTGCACAATCACTCCCCCTTCAGGGCTGTAGTCCCTATGCTGCGACAAAGCATCTGCCTTCTCATTCAACCGTCCTTCTCGGCAAACTACCTTGAACCTAAAGGCTTGCAGGAACTCAGCCCAGCGGTACTGCCTACGGTTGAGGACCTTGTTACTGTTAAAGTACTCCAAAGGGTTATGATCCGTATAGATCACAAATTGGTCTGTTACTGAGCGTAGCAGATTATCCCATGCCTTGAATAGCGCAACGATGGCAGTCCTTTCCTTGTCATGGACATCATAATTATTCTCCACTGCGTGAAACTTCCGACTATGGTAGGCCACCGGATACCATCTCTGATCTTCACAGAACGCGGGGAGGACGGCTCCTAATGCAAGGTCACTAGCGTCGGTTTCGCGCCGCGTTGGCCGTTCAGGGTCAAAATCTGCTAGAATAGGTTTGTACGTCAACGTCTGTTTCCAATGGTTGCAGGCCTGCTCACACCCAGGTGTTGTAACGACCCAGCATACGTGAGCTATGGCAGCCGGAACCTACACCCATACAGGTAGCTCGGAGGCGAACTGGTAGGAACCGGCAGGCAAGTGAGTACTTGACCTACGGAGACCCGATGGCCCGGGCTCCGAGATGAGCAGACTTAGTGGACACAAGTATTTAGGTACATGGCTACGCCCAAGATTGGTGTCAGCGTACTTAGGGACCTATGAAGGGCCAATACACAGCTAGGCTGGGTAACTAGAGAAAGGCCGAGTGTGTCTATCCCCGGAAGTGGGATAGATAGGGTAACAGGAGAAAATCCACTTGTCCACCGGACAAGATTACCCTACCCTCAGAACAGGGTTACCCTGCCTTGAGGCTTGGATTACCCTGTTCAAGGACCTGAGTTACCCTACCTGCCAATACGAAGTCCCTCGGGGAGTTTGGGAAAAATGACTGGAATGTTTGTCACACGAAGCCATGCATAATACTGGAATCTGGGGTTCCGGGAGATGCTATTGGGCGAGCTACGCAGCTACGGAGAAGCTGTAAATTGAAGACATTATTCCTATCATGCCCCTCCGGCCCCGCCTTGAGGCCCGGACGTCATGGGCAAACGGTTGCGTAGTTGTGTGCAGTCTAGCAAAGGAGGATCTTTGGAGACCCGCTTGCAACACCGTATACGTTGCTGCCGTCCGGTCGACCGTAAGCTGTTCGCAGGATATACAAGGGGGCATAGGGTGGAAGGTGGAGTACCTCCTCCAAGTTGTTCGGAGTAAAACGGACCAAAACTGACGGAGTTAACGGGAGTTAACCGTGGGGGTCCCGAAGGTAGTCCCGGGTGGTGCCGGGACGACTGGGAACGTTTTGCACCTACCACGCCCAAGGATGTCCCCAACGCCATAGGCTCTGAGAGGGAAGTGCAGAGACACTAAAAGCATGATTCCTACCGCAGGTAAGGTGTATCCGAGGTAGTGGTCGTGGGTAGCGCCCATTGGATCACTCCTGGACCACCGTACCCTGCGGAAGACACCGGAAGCCCGAGACTCGTAAATAGTAGATAGATAAACCGTTCACGGTAGCTTCCGGCGTCAAGAAGAAATCAACGCGCATGGGAAGGGTGTCATAGATAGTCTAGTTCAGCAAGGGGTCTTGACAGTTAGCCACTGGCAAGTCCCCGATGCGCAGAGGTTTTCACTCCGGCGGGCAGAATGGAAATGCGCCGCAGAAACGATATGCACATATGGTGAACGCCGACTAGAGCGGGTCGACACATACATGCCCGAAAGGGGTGTCAGGAGACGTGTCGGACCGCCCTTAGCGGAGAAGGGTGTGCTCGAACAGTTGGAGTAAACTGATGGGGGAGTTTCTGGCATAAGATAAAACTACCTGAAAGTCTATGCGAGAACTCTCCTACTCCAACAATCAATCCTCTCGAGACCTTAATTGAGTGAAGCGTCAGGCTTAACCATATTAAGTTTTACCGTCTACTTTACTCTTACATTTGTGTGAACTTTTGGCGATAAGTTTGAAGTTGTTTGGTGCGGTCGCAACCTTGGGATCCATCTTCCTAGGGGTGCCCCCGTTACAGGTGTCCATTCCCATCAGACATCCTTCTTTGTCAAGTCTGTTAGAGGTTCCGCTATCTTGCTCATACCCTCTATGCAGCGATGATAGAAGTTGGCAAAGTCCATAAAGCTTTGAACGTCGACGAGGCATGGTGGAGGTGCACAAGCCCTGATGGTCAGCACCTCCTCTGACGACATCGTGATCCCCATATCGGAGATCTCGTAGTGGAGGAATCCAACCTCTTGTTGGTGGAAATTGGACTTCTTCCAGCTTATACAAAGTTTAGCTTTCTGCAATTTCTCCAGCAAATCTTTCTGCATCGCAACGTGCTCTTCTATAGTTTCAGAGTAGAGGAGGTTGTCATCCAGGTCCGTGATGACACCTTCATTCATGAGATCCCATAAGACCTCCTTTATCATGCTTTGGAAAGTTGCCGGAGCATTACACAACCCAAACGGCATGACTATGTATTCATACAGTCCATATCTACACCGGAATGCTGTCTTCGATTCCTTACCTTCACCTCTCCTCAGAAGGTAGTAGCCATTCTTCAAGTCCAACTTGGTCAACACAGCGGCTTTTCCTAACCTATCTCACAGTTCATTCATCAACAGTAGAAGATACTTGCACTTCACCACGATTTTGTTCCCCCTTGGTAATCTATTACTAGTCTTAATGCACCATCTGGTTTTGGCACAAAGAGGATAGGGGCTGCTGCTGAGGAACTGGATCGCCGTCCCTTTCCCCTTCGGAGCCTGTTACCGAGATATTCCCGGAGTCCCTTAAACTCCATTTCTGATAACGGATAGAGAGGCCCAAATGGAGCGTGACTTCCGGGTCGCAACCCGCGAGTATGGTCATACTTGAAGTGGTCTGGAAGTGCCTCAATCCGGTCTTGACTGACGATATCACCATAGTCCTTATACTAGGGCAGTTGCTTAACCGTAATGTCCGAACCTTCCTCATTCGAGAATTGCATAATTCGTAGTAGGTACACATTACCAGGGTCTTCGGCTAGTCATTCTTTATCGGTTATGAACACTAACTGCCACTGCTCTGCCTGGCAGTTCTCCTGGTAGAAATCTGAGCGCCAGGTTAGTGATCCTGTCTTCCAATCTATGTTGGGGTTATGGTCTCTCCACCAAGACATAGGTAGGTACCTGTCCACCTTGGTGTCGGGCATATCCGCGACTTCAGAGCGCATCTCATTTTGGTGGTCACCTATCTGCATCTCTGATGACTTGGCATGGTGTAGACCTGGCCCAGGAATGTGATTATGGCTGGCGTCACTTATCGGCTGGTGTACCTTTCCTCGTACACAAGGTGCCTGGCTCTGCTGAACCAATCGGCTACGAAGCACTGGCCCTTAGCGCCACTATCGAGTAGCAGGAGTACTTCCGTGCTTACCTGTCTAACTCCTATCCTCCAGTCTAACTGGACCCGCAGGTAGTTAGGCTTGATGTGACGAGGCAAGTTGTCACGCTTATGTCCCCTTGCATGTCTTGGGGACTTCGTCATCTTGGCTTAGTGAATCCTTTTGGTCTCTTGCCTTTCAACACAGGAGGGGCCACAACGGGTTGGTAAACGTTAAGGGATTGGGATTCGTCTGTTACCAATAACTAGGGTGTTTACGATCCTGCCAGGATGATTTCGCGTACTAAACCCTCCCCAGGTAAACCTGAAAATAGCACTATTTATCTGATCAAGTCTAGGGTGAACTAATTCTGCTTCTACTAAATATAACAATTTTTTCCCAAGGTGGGTAGAAGTCCGCTGTTAGACCGGTTCCAAGTGAAGCAGCCTTGCTTTCCCAATTTCGAGCGTCTCCTCAAGCAGGACATGACCTAGCCTCAACCAAAAAAATATCCTATGACTTGCCCATCCAGCGGAGGAAATCCTGCAAGCAACACATATAACCAGAACCAAGGGAATAACCAGAAACCCAACAAAGGAGCGATTGCCGAGCCCACTGCGCACGGCCTGCAACATCGCCCTGGCCACACCACCTGGGTGTAGTCAGTATCAGGATCGTTTATACAGTAGAAGGGTACTTACCCATCTCCTAAGCTGCCTCCGTGGCTCATGTCCATCTATCCCTCAGGGGTCTATGGCTGTGGGTTCATAAGGTTACACCTTAAACAGAGCCGGTTCACACATATTCCGGGCTGTCAGTATCAACCGCTATGATCTGGGGTGATGCCTGGTAGACTTCAAGTATCTTTGACGAGGAAGCCGGAGCAGGTGCTTCAAGGCACTTTAGTCGCTTGTCCGTTCCTGTGGGCTCGCTTACTGGGGCGGACGGTTTCAACCCACTCCCCTGTTTGGCTGAAATAACGACTAGGGCCATTGGGGTACACTTTATCCCAAGGTTACCTGTTTGGGCGCACTTGCTGTGCTGGTTGTGCTTCCTCCGGCGCTCGGTTAAAGTCGACCGGATTTCCTTATGCGCTATTGCATGTTCATAAGTCACCGGTTTTGCCTGTTTCCCAGCGTTGAAATTAGTGCCTTTGGCAGACCTCTGGTTTGGTCTGCCCGAACCGTTTTCCTTCTTCTTGACCCTGCCCAATGTCGAGGGTCTATCCTCCTTCTGATCAGCGGGTTGAGACCCAGGAGCTGGGTGGGTGACGCGGTCAGTAAGCCGGTTCTAGTCCTCCAGCGTGTGCCGACCTTCCGTAGAAGATCAAGGTACTCGTTCAGTTCGGTCAGATGGGGCTCCTTAAGTGACCACGCATTCCGAACCTCTGGTGTGATCCCTGATTGAACCTGGTCTCGTACCTGTACTGGAGCCGTATAGCTAGGCTTATACATATGATCAATTATCTTATCCCCGTACTCATCGATGTGATGAGGCTGAATCACAAGTTCTCGCCACATGAGAAGCGATCGATCCCGCTCGGCCTGGTCACCGCCGAAACTTCGTTCCAGACATTCTCGGAACTCTTTCAATGTCCGCAAGGGGTTTCTGTCCTTAACAGTGATGCCAGTGTGCTTGGTGGCTTCCTTGTTAATGTGCCCATGGAACCTGCAATACCATGCGCCGGCAGAGTCTTCACGAAGGTGGATCACCAAGTTTACCTTATCCATGTCGGTTAACTTACAATCTATAAATTATTCAAATTTGACCTGTACCAAGGTCCACAAGGTCCTGAGTTCTGTAACTTAGCCCTTGAATAGAGGGATACCACTCCGCTTGTGCGGCTTCTTCTGCCGGTGCCTTGGTGTTGGCCTAGAGGCCGAACCAGTACACCTCCGGGCTCTCACCAGCCTCTTGGCCCAGCGATCCCACCCTCGTTTCTTCTCCTTGCTCTAGTCATCCCTCCGATGACCAAGGAAGTGGGTCAAATCCGAGAGAGAATCCCCATCATCATCATTATATGAGCTATCAGGGTCAGAGTCCCCTGGATCTCCGCGTGCTCCCACCGTACCACATCCGCGTGGTGAATTTCCGTCTCCACTACCTCTACTGTTCCTGCATTGGGATTCCCGGGGTCTATTGTACCCATCAAACCGTTCCGCCTGGGCATCCTGGTTACCATCCTCCGCGGGGTTAGCCCCCGATGGTCCTGATGCCTGTGGTTCAACAGGGTGTCCCCTACTCTCAGGAGTTGGGTTGAGCGCCGTCTGTGTTATCCGCAGAAAAGACCGTAACTCTGGAGGACTCAAGGGTTGGACCGGGGGGCCAGCCTGCCTCCATGACCCACAGTATCCATATGGCGGGCATCCATCTACTTCTTTCTGCCTCCTTCTATGTCTCACCGGGGTCCGTGGTCCGTTCCTACACCCACAGGAGTGGTAATGAATGCACTCTATCTGGGCCTCTTCCGACTTACGGCCTGACGAACAGAACTCGTCTCAGCTGTCTGAGTCCCCACTTCTGATGGTGGGGAGACCGGCGGGAAGACTTGGCTTCAATGGTGCCATGGCGACGACTGGTACCCAAGGAACGGAGTGAGCAGGTGTCCCAGGTCCGGGGATTGGAGTCCCTCATGACGGAGCCATGGGTGTTCGCTCCTCCGGGCATCGTACCTGTTTCAAGAATCGAGGTGACGGTACGTGCAGTGGCCAGAACCCTGGGGTAGCCAATACTCCTGGAGGGAATGCTGTGGCAGAGAAGGTATCTGGAGGGGGCAACGAAACTGGTAGAGCCGAGGGTCTGGGGGCGGCGATGGGAGGTATGGGAGTTGCAACTGAAGGTGTTGCGGGGAAATGTTTGGAGCCGGGGTTGGACGAGCAGTTAGGTCAGGTGTATCTGGTACCAGGATGGCCTTTGGTTTGAACGTCCTTATCCTTACTGGAAGTGCACCAGTTGGCCCGTATGTTGGGCTGCCCGACCTACTGCGTGCATTTGAGGGCGGGACTGAGAGGGAGCCGGTAGATGCTCTTGGGAAGGCGGAGGTATAGCTGTAGCCCTCACCTTTCAGGCTTTCCAACATCCTTATACCAATTGGGGCTCAAGTATGCCCTCTACTGGTCGGCTTGGGCTCTTTTGGGCAACTCCATGCCAAAATTCTCGGGCTTAGTATGGACGATCGGGAGTGGGGGCTCGGTCCCTAATATCAGTATATCATTCTCCGCATCAATACTATACCCTCCTTCAGAAGCCTTTCCCAAGGCTGCCATCCCTGTCATCAATGCCCGCTGATCCCTTATTATCCGCAGGTATGCCCTCTTCTGCACCTGCATGCATTCCACCGCTGCGGTAGTGATCCCTGTTCGGAACACCTGCTGCTACTGGGTGTTGCAGTTCTTCAATTCCCGCTTCGCTTCCGCAACCGACTGGGCTACTTCCCAGGCGATGTACTGTTCGTCGAATTTGGCGAAGAAACTCGCTAAAGGGAACCACCTGAGGCGCGGGAGGAAGCATGTTGTGGACAAGGGTTGGGTCTTAGAAAAGTGGGAGCACCGCGGCGCGAGGGTCTTTAATCAAAAGGCGAAGGGATTGAATATGTAACTGAATAGTAGCGGCCTCCAAGAGGGGCTGGTAGCCGTCCCAGTCGATACCACGAACATCCTGAAGAAGCGATGCACGATACGTGTTGGCGGTATTCTCATCAAGGGCCAGGTCGATACCCCGGTTGGATTCCATTGTGGTTCGAAGTTCGGTACTAGCCCTTGCGCTTGGCACCCCGAGCTACTTCTTCCAAACAAGGTTGCCAGTATTCACGCAAGGTCATTGTCGAAGGTAGGAAACAATTAATCAGGGGAGGAGTTAAGCGAGAAGCTCGCTGAATGATATACAGTAATGGGGGCACCCCTCGGATGATGGATCCCCAGGTTGCGACCACACCGAACAACTTCAAACTTGTCGCCAAAAGTCCACACTAATGTAAGAGTAAAGTAAACGGTAAAACTTAACCCCGTTAAGCCTGCTGCTTGACTCGGTTAAGGTCAGGACAGGATTGATTGTTGCAGTAGGGGAGTTCTCGCAGAGACTTTCAGGTAATTTTATCTTATGCCAGAAACTCCCGATCAGTTTATCGCAACCATTCAGGCACACCCTTCTCCACTAAGGGTAGTGCGACACATCTCCAGGCACACTGTTCGCGCATGAATGTGTCGACACACTCTAGTCTGCGTTCACCTACGCAGTTATCGTTTCTGAGGTGCATTCCCCTTTTGCCTGCCGCAGTAAAAACCTCTGCGTGTCAGTGTCTTGCCAGTGGCTAACAGTCTGGGCACCTCATGAACTGGACTATCTATAGGACCCGTCCGGTATGCATTGATCTCTTCTGGACTCTGAAAGCTATGCTGAGCGGTTTCTCTACTTACTGATTAAGTGTCTGGGGCTTCCGGTGCCTTCCGCAGGATACGGCAGTCCGGGAGTGATCCAATGGGTGCTACCCATGACCACTACCTCGGATCTACCTTACGTGTAGTAGGAATCATGCTTTTAGTATCTCTGCACTTCTCTTTCAGAACCTACAGCGTTGGGAACACTTACGGGCTTGGTAGGTGTAAAGCTCTTGCAGTGGCCACGGCACCACCAGGACTACTGTCGGTACCCGCACGGTTAACACACGTTAACCCCCTCAGATTTGGTCCGTTTTACTCCGCAAAACTTGGAGGAGGTACTCCACCTTCCATCCTATGCCCCCTCATACACCCCTGGAACAGCCTGCGGTCGCCCCAACAACAGCAGTGCATATGCCGTTGCTAGCACCACCAAAGATCCCTCTTTGCTAGACTGCACACAACCACACAATCCTTTGGCTATGACGTCCGGGGTTCACGGCGGGGCTGGTGGGGTATGACAGGAATAATGTCACCAATTTACAGCTTCATCAAAGGTCGGTAGCCCGCCCAGTAGCATCTCCCGGAACCCGGGATTCCAGGGTTATGCCTGGCTTCACGTGACAAACCTTGCAGTCAATTCTCCGGCACCTCCCAAGAGACTTCGTATTGAAAGGTAGGGTAACTCAGGACTTTTGGCAGGGTAGCCCAAGCCCCAGGAGAGGGTAACCAGATCCCGAGGGTAGGGTAACCTTGTCTAGCGGACAAGATAACTTTTCCCTGTTACCCTATCTATCCCGTCAACGGCAATAGACATTTCTGACCCGTTTCCAGTTACCCGCCCTAGCTGAGCAACGGCCACTTCAGAAGTCCCTAAGTACCCTGACAGCGCTGCTGGGTTTATCCAGGTAGCCATAGCCGTGACAAGCCAATCCTGTTCATTCCCGGAGCCCGGGCCATCGGGTCTGCATAGGTCAAGTTCCTACTTGCCTGCCGGTTTCAACTAGTTCGCCTACTGGCTACATAGCTTATATATGCTGGGTCATTGTAGCCGCACCCTTGGGATCCATCTTCCTATGTGTGCCCCCGTTAAAGTATAGTGCTAAGCGACATTCTCGCTTAACCCCTCTCCGGATTAATTGTTTTGCGACCTGCGGCCCTGACCTAGAGTGAATACTGGTAACCCTGTCAAGAATAAGTAGCCCAGGCTAGAAAGGGCAATGGCTAGTACTGAACTTCGAACCCCAGTGTAATCCAACATGGGTCCAGACCTTGAAATCAGTGAGAACACTGCCAACGCGTTTCGTCAGCCAGTTTTGGCGGATATTGCTGGTATTGAATGGGACGCCTACCAGTTACGCTGGACGCTGCCCCTATTCAGTTACTTGATGAATGTGGTGATCTTATCATTACTGACCCTCGCACTGCAGCGCTTTCGTTCTTTCAAGATTCAATCCTGGTTCATAACATGGGCCCTCCCCTACCAGGATGTGTCCCCTTTAGCCCTTTCTTGCACGAGTTCATCGAACTGCACACTCTTTCTGATGGACCCAAGTCGCTAGAAGAAGCTAAGCCAGAAGAGAGGAACTGGAACCACCAGCAGCGCGTGTTCCGCAAACAGATCGCTGCAGCAGCGGTGGAATGGATGAAAGTGCAGCAGGGGGCATATCAGTGCACGTGGAACGACCAGGAGACTTTGAAGGGGCATATGGCAGCACTGGAAGGGGCCTTTGCAGGAGGTTACACTATTGGTGCTGAGAATGACGGCCTGATGATAGAGGCTGCGCCCCAACTTCCCCTGGTCCATACCAAGGGCGAGAATTGCAGGATAGAGTTAGCCAAGAGAGCCAGAGTCAAACATTAGATGGCGTACCCAACCTGTGTGGGTATCCGAGTGCTGGAGAGCCACAAGGGAGGAGGCTACAGCTACAGCACCTTATTTACGTGAACATCAATGGGCTCTCTGGCCCTTCCCTCCTCAGTAACCCGCAGTGCTGCGGAAAGTCCGGTGCTGGACCAACTGATAGACATGATGTCAAGCAAAGGATGTGGAAGCCAGAGGGTATCGTGGCACCAGATACTCCTGACCCTACTGCTCGCCCGACACAGGCTCCTATCATCTCTGCCGCAACACCTTCCTTTGCAAGTCCCATACTATAAGGGAGGCACGCCCAGGAAGATGGTTCCCAAGGTCGTGACCGCAACGAACAACTGCAAACTCATAGCCAAAGGTTCACACCAATGTAGGAGGAAAGTAAACCACAAAACTTAATATCGTTAAGTCTGATCCTTCAGTCAATTACGGTCTCGAGAGGATTGATTGTTGGACTAGGAGAGATCTCGCATAGACTTTCAGATAGTTTTATCTTATGCAAGAAACTCCCCTATCAGTTTACTCCAGCTATTCGACCACACCCTTCTCCGCTAGGGATGGTGCAACACGTCTCCTGGCACACCCTGCGGGCATGCATGTGTTGACAAACTCTAGGCGCAGTTCAGCTTATGCGGTTATCGTTTCTTCGCTTCATTTCCATTTTGCCCACCAGAGTGAAAACCTCTGCGCATTGGTGTCTTGCCACTGGCTCAGAGTCAAGGTAACGTATTACCTGGACTATCTATGACGCCCTTCCCATATGCATTGATCTCTCCTTGACTCTGAAAGCTACCGGGAGCAGTTTACATATTTACTATTTATGGGGCTTAGGCTTCCGGTGTCTTCTGCAGGACACGGTAGTTCGCGAGTGATACAAGGGGTACTACCAAGGGCCAGTACCTCGGGTCTACCTTACCTGTGGGAGGAATCATGCTTTTCATGTCACTGGACTTCCATTTCAGTGTCTCTGGCGTTGGGGAGACTTTCAGGCTTCGTAGGTGTAAAACTCTCCCAGACCGCCCGCCGCCACCCGGGACTACGTTCGGGACCACCACGGTTAACACCCATTACCTCCATTGGTATTGGCCTGTTTTACTACGAACAATGTGGAGGAGGTACTCCACCTTCCATCCTATGCCCCCTTATATATCCTGCGAGCAGCTTATGGTCGACCGGATGGCAGCGACCTATACAGTGTTGGAAGCATGGGTCCAAAGATTCCTCTTTGCTGTACTGCAGATGACTACAGGACCATTTGCCCTCGACGTTCAGGCCTCAAGGCCAGGCCGGAGGGGTATGGTAGGAATAATGTCTCCAATTTTCAGCTTTATCGAAGCTATGTAGCTGTAACGGGGGCACCCCTTGGAAGATGGATCCCAAGGTTGCGACCGCACCAAACAACGTCAAACTTATCGCCAAAAGTTCACACCGATGTAAGAGTAAAGTAGACTGTAAAACTTAATATCGTTAAGCCTGACGCTTCGCTCAATTAAGGTCTTGAGAGGATTGATTGTTGGAGTAGGAAAGTTCTCGCACAGATGTTCAGGTAGTTTTATCTTATGCTAGAAACTCCCCCATCACTTTACTCCAACTATTCCAGTACACCCTTCTCCGCTAAGGGTGGTCTGACACATCTCCTGGCACCCCTTTCCGGCATGTGTGTGTCGACACTCTCTAGTCAGCATTCACCATATGTGCATATCGTTTCTGGCGGCGCATTTCCATTCTGCCTGCCGGAGTGAAAACTTCTGCGCATTGGTGACTTGCCAGTGGCTAACTGTCAAGACACCTTGCAGAACTAGACTATCTATGACACCCTTCCCATGCGCGTTGATTTCTACTTGACACCGGAAGCTACCATGGGCGGTTTATCTATCTACTATTTGCGTGTCTCGGGCTTCCGATGTCTTGCGCAGGATACGGTGGTTCGGGAGCTGTCCCATGGGCGCTACCCATGACCACCACCTCGGATCCACCTCACCTGTGGCAGGAATCATGCTTCTAGTGTCTCTGCACTTCGCCTTTCGAGCCTATGGCGTTGGGGACACTTTTAGGCCTGGTAGATGTAAAACCCTCCCAGTCGCCCCGGTGCCACCCGGGACCACCTTCGGGACCCCTACGGTTAACTCCCGTTCAGTCTGTCGGTTTTGGTCTGTTTTACTCCAAACAACTTGGAGGAGCTACTCCACCTTCCACCCCATGCCCCCTTTTATACCCTGCGAACAGCTTACGGTCGACCGGACGGCAGCAACATATACGGTGTTGCCAGCAGGTCTCCAAAGCTCCGGCTTTGCTAGACTGCACACAACTCCGCAACCGTTTGCCCATGATGTCCGGTTCTCAGGGCGGGGCCGGAGTGGCATGATAGGAATAATGTCCCCAATTTACAGCTTCTTCGTAGCTGCGTAGCTCCCCCAATAGCATCTCCCGGAACTCCAGATTCCAGTATTCTGCACGGCTTGGTGTGACAAACATTCCAGTCATTTTTCCCAAACTCCGCGAGGGACTTCTCGTTGAAAGGTAGAGTTACTCAGATCCTTGAACAGGGTAACCCAAGCCTCAAGGCAGGGTAACCCAGTCCTGCGGGTAGGGTAATCTTGTCCGGTGGACAAGTGGACTTTCTCCTGTTACCCTTATTCTATCCCACAGCTGGAGATAGACACACTGGGCCTTTCTCCAGTTACCCAGGCTAGCTGTGCATTGCCCCTTCATAGGTCCCTAAGTATGCTGACACCAATCTCGGGTGTAGCCATGTACCTAAATACTTGTGCCCACTAAGTCTGCTCATCTCGGAGCCCGGGCCATCGGGTCTCTGTAGGTCAAGTGCTCACTTGCCTGCCGGTTCCTACGAGTTCGCCTCCGGGCTACAGGTATGGGTGTTGGTTCCAGCTACCATAGCTCATGTATGCTGGGTCGTTACATCACTCCCCTCTTCTCTCCGGTCTGTCCCGGACCGTTTAGTGTCGTCTTTTGTTTCCACGACTCGATTTCACCAAGTCACGATGGTCCCTGGGCTTGGATGGATATCTTTGGTGGAAATCTAGCATGGCCTGTAAGCCTGTCCCTTCTAGGATCTCATAGGGCTCCCATGAGTTCTCCTCAGCTCCATAGCCTTCCCATGAAACCAGGTACTGGACAAAGCGCGACGGAAACTTCGCCTTGGTTCCTCCTTACCAGCTACTGTCCACAACAGCTTCGATAACGTAACTGGGCTCATTGTCCACGAGCTCTGGGGTAGGGACCTCCTTGATCCTACATGATTCTGGATCCTCGCGATAGGGTTCCAGCAGCGTGACATTGAAAACCGGGCGGATGCTCCATTGTATTGGCAATTGGAGTTCCTATGCTCGGGTACCCACCCGACGTTTGACCACGAAAGGGCGAAACATCCGGTGGTCCAGCTTCTCCATGGGACGTTTGGTGCGGATGTTCCTCCGGTTCAACATCACGCGGTCCGCTTTCTTAGCCCGCCCCGCAGCCACATCTTCCAACGTATCATCGTCTGGGGATGGCAGCCGTTTCTGCTCATGCCATTTGCGCTGCCTCTCCTCCGCCCATTGAATCATTTCTCGAATCTGTTGCCAGGTTCCTTCCCATTCCTTAACCAAGAGTTCACTACTTGGGTGTATCCCTTGGTTGTCAGACACAATACCCGACTAGTTTGTCCGTGGGTTGAACCCATACTTGATCTCAAATGGTGACAACCTGGTGGATTCCGATGTTGAGGTGTTATACGCATACTCCGTAAGCTGTAGCAGCGAAACCCAGTCATCCTGTTGATAGGAACAGTAACTACGCAAGTACTGCTCCAGTGTCTGATTAACCCTCTCGGTTTGCCCAACAGTCTCTGGGTGGAATGCAGTCGAAACCTTTCGTTTCATTTGCAGCAAGTGCATCAGACTCATCCAGAACTTGCATGTGAATCGGCTATCTCAGTCGGAGATAATTGACTCTGGGAGTCCATGAAGGCGCCAAACCTCCTTCAGGAATATCAAGGCAAGCTCCTTGATAGGTACCTCAGTGGTCAGGGGTATGAAATGGGCCATTTTCGAGAATTTGTCCACTATGACCCAGATCTTGGTATACCCTTCGGACTCTGGCAGAGCTACAATGAAATCCATTGAAATTGATGTCCACGGCCGTATAGGAACATCGATAGGTTCCAGCGGCCCGAACCTCTTGTGCCTGATGGATATATTTCTTTGGCATGGGTTAGATGTCCACACATAGTCGGTGATGTGCTCATCCATCTTAGGCCAGTAGAAGTTAGCCCTCACCCTGCCAATGGTCTTG
>PYWC01000017.1:647121-659321 GCA_003182015.1 Tuber magnatum | reverse complement strand
TCAGATCCTTGAACAGGGTAACCCAAGCCTCAAGGCAGGGTAACCCAGTCCTGAGGGTAGGGTAATCTTGTCCGGTGGACAAGTGGACTTTCCCCTGTTACACTTATTCTATCCCACTGCCGGAGATAGACACACTGGGCCTTTCTCCAGTTACCCAGCCTAGCTGTGTATTGCCCCTTCATAGGTCCCTAAGTATGCTGACACCAATCTCGGGTGTAGCCATGTAGCTAAATACTTGTGCCCACTAAGTCTGCTCATCTCGGAGCCCGGGCCATCGGGTCTCCGTAGGTCAAGTACTCACTTGCCTGCTGGTTCCTACCAGTTCGCCTCCGGGCTACCTGTATGGGTGTAGGTTCCGGCTACCATAGCTCATGTATGCTGGGTCGTTACAGTAGCTCGCCCCCTAGCATCCCCCAGAACTCCTGATTCCTGTACCATACATGGCTTTCCATGACAAACATTCCAGTCCATTTTCCTGAACTCCCCGTGCGACTTAGTATTGAAACGCAGGGTAACTCAGGCTTTCAGGCTAGGTAACCTGATCTCGAGGGTGGGGTAACCTTGGCCCGTCACAAAATAAGATTTCCCTGTTGCCCTGTCTATCCCGTTGCTGGTGGTAGCCCTTTCTGACCTGTCTCCAGTTACCCGGCCGAGCTGCGCAACTGCTCCTTCAGAAGTCCCTCAGTACGATGGCTCCGCTCCCGGCTGTATCCATGTACCTAAGAACCTAAACAGCCACTTCTGTTCATTCCGGGGGCCTGGGCCATCGGGTCTTCATAGGTCAAGTACTTACTTCCCTGCCGCTTGCTACCAGTTTGACTCCTGGCTACCTGTATGCGTATAGGTTCTGCCTGCCACAGCTGCCGTATGCGGGGTCTTTACACATACCTTCCATCGCTGCCCGAAGACCGATCCCTCCAAATCGCTGGTCCCAGACCCACACCGCGACCTGTCCTGTTGCCCATCCCGGACCCATCTCCTGCCATGTCCTTCCGACCATTGTGAGCGGTGTCAGCCAGGTTTTTTGAACAGGTACACTGCCAGCAAGAGCCTGCACCCACAGCTCCATCCTGGGGACCTCCCATCCCCGGACGCGGGACATCTGCCCGCCCAGTTCCCTGGGCACCAGTGATTCCCTTTCCCCTTCAAAGCCAAGTCTTCTCTCCCTGCCCCGTACAATTAAACGAGGCGAGTGTGATAGCAAAGACGAGTTCGGTCTATTGGGCGTCGCATCGGAACAGACCCTCATGGGATGTGTTCTTTACCACCCTGTAATGACCCAGCATACATGAGCCATGGCGGACAGAACCTATACCCATACAGGGACCCAGGAGGCGAACTAGGAGGAATCGACAGGCAAGTAAGTACTTGACCTACGGGCACCGGATGGCCCGGGATCCGAGAATGAACAGAATTGGCTGGTCAGGGGGTTAGGGCCCTGGATACACCCGGGAGCAGTATCAGCATACTTAGCGACGCCTGCAGGGGCAGTTGATCAGCTAGGCCTGGTAACTGGAGAAAGGTCAGAAGCGCCGATCTCCGGCAACGCTATACATGTGGTAACAGGGAAAAGTTATCTTGTCTACCGGACAGGTTACCCTACCCTTCGGATCAGGTAACCCTGCCTTGGGGCTTAGGTTACCCTGCCCAAGGGCCTGAGTTACCCTCCCTTTCAACACGTAGTCCCATGGGGAGTTCAGGAAATATGACTGGAATGTTTGCCATGCGAAGCCATGCATGATACGGGATCAGTGGTTCCAGGGGATGCTATTGGGCGAGCTACGTAGCTTCAAGGAAGCTCTAAATTGAAGACATTATTCCTATCTTACCCCTCCAGCCCTGCCTTGAGGCGCGCACGTTATGGGCAAACGGTTGTGTAGTTGTGCGCAGTCTAGGAAAGAGGAGTCTTTGGAGACATGCGGGGAACAACATATACACTGCTGCCCTCCGGTCGACCTTAAGCTGTTCGCACGATATACAGTGGGGCATAGCCTGGAAGGTGGAGTACCTCCTCCAAGCTGTTCGGAGTAAAACGGACCAAAACTGACTGAGTTAACGGGTGTTAACCGGGGGGGTCCTGAAGGTAGTCCCTGGAGCTGCCAGGGCGACTGGGTGAGTTTTACACCCAACAAGCCAGAACATGTTCCCAATGGTATAGGCTCTAAAAGGGAAATGCAGAGACACTAAAAGCATGATTCCTACCACAGGTAAGGTAGATCCAAGGTAGTGGTCAAGGGTAGCACCCATTGGACCACTGCCGGACTATCGTGCCCTGCGGAAGATACCAGAAGCCCGAGACCCATAAATAGTAAATAGATAAACTGCTCACGGTAGCCTCCAGAGTCACGTAGAGATCAAGGCATATGGGAAGGGGGTCATAGAGTGTCTAGTTCATGAGGTGCCTTGACCGTTAGCCAGTGGCAAGACACTGATGCAGGGAGGTTTTCACTCCGGTGGGGACAGTGGAAATGCACCCCAGAAACGATAACGGTATAAGGTGAACGCCGACCAGGGTGTGTCGACGCATGCATGCACCAAGGGTGTGCCAGGAGACGTATCGGACCACCCTTAGCGGAGCAGGGTGTACTTGAATGGTTGCAGTAAACTCATGGGGGAGTTTCTGGCATAAGATAAAACTACCTGCAAGTCTATGTGAGAACTCACCTACTGCAACAATCAATCCTCTCGCGGCCTTAATTGCGTGAATCATCAGGCTTAACGATATTAAGTTTCACAGGTTACTTTACTCGTACATGTCTGTGAACCTTTGGTAATAAGTTGGAAGTTGTTTGGTGCGGTCGCAACCTTGGGATCCATCTTCCCGAAGGTGCCCCCGTTACAGTATATCATTAAACAAGGTCCTCGCTTAACTCCGCTCCTGATTAATTGTTTCTGACGTTCCACACTGACCTTGCGTGAATACTTGCAACCTGGTCTAGAACAAGTAGCCTGGGGTGGAAAGCACAATGACTAGTACTGAACGGCAAACCAGAATAGAATCCAACTCAAATTCAGACCTTGAGCTTAACGAGAATACTGCCAACACGTTTCATGCACTGGTTTTCACGGTTGTTCGCAGTACCGACTGGGACAGCCACCAGCTGCTGGCGGGGGCCGCTCTGATTCAGTTACCTGCTGAATGTCTTGACCTCCTGATTACAGACGCTCACGCCGCGGTGCTCTCATTTTACCAAGACCCTACCCTAGTCCACAACATGGTCCCTCCCCTACCGCACGGAGTTCCCTTTAGCGAGTTCTCCTGTGAATTTGTCGCACCTTACATTGTCCGGGAAGTAGGAAAGTCAATTAAGGAAGCGAAGCGGGAACTGAAGAACCGCAACAACCAGCTGCAGCAGGTGTTCCGAACACAGAACACTACGGCAGCGGTGGAATGCATGAAGGTGCAGCAGGAGGTATACATGCGGATGATAAGGGATCAGCACGCATTGAAGACTCGGATGGCAGCCTTGGAAAAGGCTTTTGAGTGAGGGTACAGTATTGATGCTGAGAATGATATACTGATGTTAGAGACCGCGCCCCCACTCCCGCTCGCCCATACCAAGCCCAAGAGTTGCGGCATGGAGTTGCCCATACCAGCCAGAGAGGACCAGTAGAGGGCATACTTGAGACCAATCGGTATACGGATGTTGGAAAGCCCAAAAGGTGAGAGCTACGGTTATACCCCCTCCTTCTCAAGAGCATCTACAGGCTCCCTGTCAGTCCCCGCTTCAATTTCCCACAGTAGGTCGGGCAGCCCAACTATCGGGCCCACTGATGGACCTCGAGTAAGGAAAAGGACATTCAAAGTCAAGGGTATCATGGCAGCAGATACACCTGACCCTACTCCTTGTCCGACCCTGGCCCAAACATTTTCTCTGCAACACCATCAGTTGTAACTCCCGTACCTCCCATGGCTGTCCCAAGACCCACATCTCTGCCACTTTCGTTGCCCGCTCCAGATACCTTTCCTGCCACAGCATTCCCACTAGCAGTATCGGCTACCCCAGGGTTCCGGCCACTGTGCACAGCCCCACCTGGATTCTTTGAACAGGTAGGATGCAAGGAGGAGTGAACCCCCATGGCTCCGTCACGAGGGACTGCAATCTGCGGACCTGGTACGCCTGCTGGCTCCGTTTTCCTTGGTCACTGGTCGTCCCCATGGCAGCCTTGCAGCCAAGTCTTCCTGCCGGTCTCCCCACCATCACAAGTGGCGATTTGGACAGCTAAGACAAGTTCTGTCCATCGGGCTGTAAGTCGGAAGAGAACCAGATGGGGTGCATTCATTACCACCCCTATAGGTGTAGGAAGGGACTACGGACCCCGGTGAGGCATGGAAGGAGGCAGTAAGAAGGAGACGGACGACCAACAGGTGGGTAGTGTGGGTCATGAAGGCACACTGGCTGCCCGATCCAACCCTTGGGTTGTCCAGAGTTGCAGTCTTTTCTGTGGATAACACTGATGGCGCCCAACTGAACTCCAGAGAGTGTGCGACGCCCTGTTTCCCCGCTGGGATCAGGACCATCAGGGGCTAACCCCGCAGAGGATGGTAACCTTGATGGCCAGGGGGAACGGTTTGATGGGTGCGATAGACCACGGGACTCCCCCGGTGGGAATACCGGAGGTAGTGGGGACAGAAATGCCCCACCTGGCGGTGGTACGGTGGGAGCAGGCGGAGATCCAGGGGACTCTGACCATGACAGNCCTTGATGGCCAGGGGGAACGGTTTGATGGGTGCGATAGACCACGGGACTCCCCCGGTGGGAATACCGGAGGTAGTGGGGACAGAAATGCACCACCAGGAGGTGGTACACCAGGAGCAGATGGAGATCCAGGGGACTCTGACCATGACAGCTTAGATGATAATGACGATGGGGATTCTCTCCCAGATTTGACCCCCTTCCTTGGTGCTCGCAAGGATGACTGGAGCAATAAGAAGAAACAAGGGTAGGATCGCCAGGCCAAGAGGCTGGCGAGGGCCCTGAGGGGTACTGGTTCGGCTTCTGGGCCAACACCAAGGCACTGGCAGAAGAAGCTGGAGAAGCTGAGTGGTATCTCTCCCTTGAAGGGCAAAGTTACAGAACTCGCGAGCTTCTGGACCTTGATAGAGGTCAAATTTAAATACTTTACAGATTGCAAGTTAACTGACATAGATAAGGTAAGCTTGGAGATCCCTCTTTTTGAAGATGCTGCCCGGGCATGGTATCTGGAGTTCCATGGGCAGATTAACAAGAAAGCCGCCAGGCGCACTGACCTCCCTGTGAAAGACAGCAACCTCTGACGGACATGGAAAGGGTTACCAGAACGGCTGGAACAAAGTTTTGACGGACACCAGGCCGAGCGAGATCCATCCCTTCTCGATTAGCGAGACCTCGTCAGGAAGGCCTATCACATCGATGAGTACCTAGACCAGATAATTGATTATATGTATAAGCGTAGCCATACAGATCCAGTACAGGTACGAGACAAGGTGCGATCAGGCATCACACAAGGGGTTCGGAATGCGTGGGCACTTAAGGAGCCCTATCCGACTGACCTGAATGAGTGCCTTGATCTTCTCCGAAAGGTGGGGCATACGCTGGAGGACAACAACCAGTTCAGTAACCCCGTTATCCGCCAAGCCCCCTGTCTCAACCTGGTGAAAAGAAGCAGGATACACCCTCGATATCAGGCAGGTTCAAGCAGAAGAAGCAAGGTTCGGGCCGACCAAACCACAGGTCTGCCAAACCTACTAATTTCAATACGGGGAAACAGGCCAAGCCGACGACTTCTGAGTATGCAATAGCGCATGAGGAAATCCCGTCGACTTTGACCGAACATCGGAGAACGCACAACCAGTGCACCAAGTGTGGACAAAGTGGTCACTTCTGGAGGAAGTGTACCGCCACGTCCCGAGTCGCTAGTTCATCCAAACAGGCTGGTAGGTTGAAATGGTCAGCCCCGCTAAGCGAGCCCACTGGGACAGAAAAGCGGCTGAAGCGCATTGCAGCGCCACCTCTAGCTTCCTCGTCAAAGATACTTGAAGTCCATCAGGAATCACCACAGATCATGGATGTTGATACGGACAGATCGGAATAGGTAAGAACCCACTCGGTTTAAGGTGTAACCTTATTAGCCCACAGCCACAGACCCCTGAGGGATAGATGGATATCAGCCATGGAAGTGGCTTCGGAGATGGGCAAGTACCCTTCTACCATATAGACGATCCTGATACTGACTACACCCAGGTGGTGTTGGCAGGTAAATGTTGCGGGCCCCTTTGCGGTGGACTGGGCTATCTCTCCTTTGTTGGGTTTCTGGTTATTTCCTTTGTTCTGGTTATACCTATTTCTTTCAGGACTTCCATAGCAGGATGGGCAAGTCATAGGATATTATTTTGGTTCAGTCTGGGTGAGGTCCTGCTCGAGGAGACGCTCACCAGTGGGGCAGCAAGGCTGCTTCGCTTGGAACCCATCCGACATGGGAGTTCTACCCATCTCAGGAAAACATTGTAATGTTTAGTATAAGCGGAATTGGTTTAGGCTGGACTTGATCAAATGAATGATGCTATTTCCAAGTTCTCATGAGGAGGGTTCAGTACCTGAAATCATGCTAACGTGATAGTAAACACCCTAGCTATTGATAAAAAGCCAAATCCCAATCCCTTAACATTTACCGACCCATTGTGGCCACTCTTGTGTCGAAAGGCAAGAGACTAAAGGGGATTACTAAGCCAAGATGACTAAGTCCGCAAGTCAAGGGAAGAGTCAGAAGCAGGGCAACTTGGCTCGTCATACTAAGTCTATCCACCTGTGGGTTAAGTTAGATGGGGAGATATGAGCTAGACAGGTTAGTGCGGAAGCGCTCCTGCTGCTCGATAGTGGAGCTACTGTGCCAGTGATTAGTAGCCGATGGGTTAACAGACTCAGGCACCATGTGTGCGACCAAAGGTACACGTGCCGATAAGCGACCCTAGCAGTAAGCACATTCCTGGGTCAGGTCTACACTATACCAAGTTGTGAGAGATGAGGATAGGTGAACACTACAACGAAATGCATTTTGAAGTCGCAGATATGCCCAACACCTAGGTGGATGGGTACCTACCTATGTCTTGGTTGGAAGACCATAACCCTCACATAGATAGGAATACCGGATCACTAACCTGGTGCTTAGATTGCTGTAAGGCTAACTGCCTGGCAGAGCAGGGGCGGTTAGTGTTAATGAGCGATGAAGAGTTACTAACTGAAGACCCTAGTAATGTGTACCTATTGGGAATTGTGGAATTGTCCGATGAGGAAGATGTGGACATTATGGTTAAGCTAGTCCCCTAGTATAAGAACTATCGTGATATCTCCAGTAAAAAACGGATTCAGTCATACCGGAGAGCTCTCGAAGTATGACTATATGATCCTGTTTCAACCCGGAACTCACCCTGCGCTTGGGCCTATCTAACCGTTATCGGAAGATGAGCCTCAGGCACTCCGGCAATATCTCAATCACAGGCTGCCAACCGGAAAGCTGCGGCGATCCAGTTCCTCAGCGGCAGGCCCTATCCTCTTTATGCCAAAACCAGGTTGTATATTAAGACTGTTAATAGATTACCGAGGGCTGAACAGAATCGCGGTGCAGAGCAAGTATCCCCTACCGTTGATGCACGAACTGCGAGATAGGTTGGGAAAAGCCGTTCTGTTCACCAAGTTGGACTTAAAGAACGGCTGCTACCTTCCGAGGATGGCAGAAGGTGAGGAATGGAAGATGGCCTTCCGGTGCCGATATGGACTGTATGAATACACGGTCATACTGTTTGGGCTATGTAATGCGCGAGCAAATTTCCAAAGCAGGATAAATGAGGTCTTTCGGGATCTCATGGATGAAGAACTCATCGCATATATAGATGACATCCTGATCGACTCCAAAACTAGAGAAGAGCACATTGCAATGGTGAGTTGTGTGATGGAGAAATTGCAGAAAGCTCGATAATGTGTAAGCATGAAGAAGTCCCGTGTCCACCAACGGGAGGTTGAATTCGGCGGATACAAGATCTCCGATATGGGGATCTCTATGTTGTCGGAGAAGGTGCAGACAATCAGGGATTGGGCACCTGCGACCTGCGTCGTCGACGTTCCAAGCTTTGTGGGCTTTGCCAACTTCTATCGTCCATTCATAGAAGGTTTTAGCAAGATAGCGAAATCTGTGATGGACTTGACAAAGAAGGTTGTCTGATGGGAATGGACACCTCCTGGTGAGCAGGCCTGAAACCATTTGAAGGAAGCCTTCACGTCCAAACCTATCCTAGCACATTTTGAACCTGAATGGCCAACCCGGCTGGAAACCGATGCCAGTGACTTTGCATTAGGAGCTGTTCTCTCCCAGTTCCGTGAAGATGAGAGATGGCATCCAGTGGCCTATCATAGTTGGAAGTTTCAACCAGCGGAGATTAATTATAATGTCCATGACAAGGGAATGACGGCCATCGTGGTGGCGTTCAAAGAATCGGATCATTTGCTATGCTCGGTAATGTACCAGTTGGTGATCTATACGCATCATAAGAATTTGGATTATTTCAATAATACCTTAGTCCTTAACCGAAGGCAGCACGGCTGGGCTGAGTTCCCGCAACTGTCTAACTTCAAGGTGGTTTACTGCGAAGGACGGTTGCATGAGAAGGCAGATGCTTTGTCGCGGCGTAGAGACTACCGCCCTGAAGGGGGAAGTGATTTTCCGCCACAGTCATTTTATCACCGCGGACAGTGGGTTGGGAGCCAGGAACGGTGTAACGACCCTGCATACATGAGCTAGGGCAAACGGAACCTATACCCATACAGGTGGCCAGGAGGCGAACTGGTAGGAACTGGCAGGCAAGTAAGTACCTGAGCTATGGAGACCCGATGGCCCGGGCTACGGGAATGAACAGAATTGGCTGGTCAGCATACTTAGGGACTTATGAAGAGGCAGTTGCTCAGCTAGGCCGGGTAACTGAAGACAGGTCAGAAAGGTCTATGACCGGCGAGGGGATAGGCAGGGTACCAGGGAAAAGTTATCTTGCCCGCCGGACAAGGTTACCCTACTCTCGGGATCCGGTTACCCTGCCTTGGGTCTTGGGTTACCCTGCCCAGAGTCCTGAGTTTCTCTACCTTTCGATACGAAGTCCCTTGGGGAGTTCGGCAAAATTGACTGCCATGTTTTTCACGCGAAGCCATGCATGATACTGGAATCTGGGGTTCCAGGGGATGCTACTGGGCGAGCTACGTAGCTTCAAGGAAGCTGTAAATTAAAGACATTATTCCTATCATACCCCTCCGGCCCAGCCTTGAGGCCCGGACGTCAAGGGCAAACGGTTGTGTAGTTGTGTGCAGTCTAACAAAGAGGACGCTTTGCAGACATGATTGCAACACCGTATACATCGCTGCCGTCCGGTCGACCGTAAGCTGTTCGCAGGATATGCACGGGGGCATAGGGTGGAAGGTGGAGTACCTCCTCCAAGTTGTTTGCAGTAAAACGGACCAGAACCAACGGAGTTAATGGGTGTTAACCGTGGGGGTCCCGCAGGTAGTCCCAGGTGGTGCGGGGGTGACTGGGAGAGTTTTACACCTACCACGCCCGAACGTGCTCCCAATGCTATAGGCTCTGGAAGTGAAGTGCAGAGACACTAAAAGCATGATTCCTAGCACAGGTAAGGTAGATACGAGGTAGTGGTCATGGGTAGTGCCTATTGGATCACTCCCGCACTATCATGCCCTGCGGAAGACACCGGAAGCCCGCGACCCGTAAAGCGTAACTAGACAAACCGCTCGCGGTAGCATCCGGAGTCAAGTAGGGATCAATGCATATGGGAAGGGTGTCATAGATAGTCTAGTTTATGAGGTGTCATGACTGTTAGCCACTGGCGCGACACCAATGCGCAGAGGTTTTCACTCCGGCGGGCAAAATGGAAATGCGCCGCGGAAATGATAACCGCATCAGGGGAACGCTGACTAGAGTGTGTCAGCACATGCATGCCCGAAGGGTGTGCCAGGGGACGTGTGAAACCACCCTTAGCGGAGAAGGGTGTACTCAAATAGTTGGAGTAAACCGATAGTGGACTTTCTGGCAGAAGATAAAACTACCTGAAAGTCTATGCGAGAACTCCCCTACTCCAACAATCAATCCTCCCGCGACCTTAATTGAGTGCAACGTCCGGCTTAACAATATTAAGTTTTCCCCCTACTCTACTCTTACATCTGTGTGAACTTTTGGAGATAAGTTTGAAGTTGTTTTGTGCGGTCGCAATCTTGGGATCCATCTTCCTAGGGGTACCCCCATTACAGTATATCGTTAAGCGAGCTCCTCGCTTAACTCCTCTCCTGATTGATTGTTTCCGACCTGCAGCACTGAACTTGTGTGAATACTGGTACCCAGGTCTAGAACAAGTAGCCCAGGGTGGAAAGAGCAATGGCTAGTACCGAACTTCGAACCAGATTGGAATCCAACTCGGATTCAGACCTTGACCTTGACGAGAACACCACCAACACGTTTTGTGCGTCGGTTTTTGCGGATCTTCGCGGTATCGACTGGGACGCCCACCAGTGGCTCTTGGAGGCCGCTCCTATGCAGTTACCTGCTGAATGTCTTGACCTCCTGATTACAGACCCTCGCGCCGTGGCGCTCTCATTTTTTCAAGACCCCACCCCAGTCCATAACATGCTCCCCCCTCCGCTGTACGGAGTTCCCTTTAGTGAGTTCTCCCGCGAATCCTTCGAATGTTACATCGTCCGCAAAGTAGGCAAGTGGATTGCGGAAGCGATGCGGGAACTGAAGAACTGGAACCACCAGCAGCAGCAGGTGTTCCGAACACAGATCACTACAGCAGTGGGGCAATGGATCAAGGTGCAGCAGCAGGCACACCTGCAGATGATAAGGGATCAGCAGGCAGTGAAGACTCGGATGGCAGCCTTGGAAAAGGCGTTTGAGGGAGGGGATAGTATTGATGCTGAGAATGATGTACTGACGGTAGAGGCCGCGCCCCCACTCCCGCTCGTCCATACCAAGCCCGACAATTTCGGTATGGAGTTGGCCATGAGAGCCAGAGACGATCAGTGGAGGGCATACTTGAGCCCAATCGGTATACTGATGTTGGAAAGCATGTATGGTGAGGGTTACAGTTATACCTCCTCCTTCTCAAGAGCATCTACAGGCTCCCTTTCGGTCCCCCCCTCAATTGCACGCAGTAGGTCGGGCAGCCCTACAGTCGGGCCAACGGATGAATGGAGAATAAGAAAGAGGACCGCCAAGCCGAAGGGTATCACGGCACCAGACACACCTGACCCTACACCTCGACTGACCCCTGTTCCTATCATCCCTCCGGCAATGCCTTTAGTTGCAACTCCTGTACCTTCTATCGCCACCCCAAGACCCCCACCTCTAACGGTTTCGTTGCCTGCTCCTGATGCCTTCCCTGTCACAGGGTTCCCACCGGCAGAATCGGCTACCTCCGGGTACCGGCCGCTCTGTGCAGCTTCACCTGGATTCTTTGAACCAGTAAGGTGCTATGAAGAGCGAGCACCCATGGCTCCATCACGGGGGACTCCGTTCCCCGGACCTGGGACACCAGCTAGTTCCGTTCCTGGGGCACCCGTGATTCCCTCTGCTCCCTCAAAGCCAACTCTTCCCTCTGTCCTCCCCGCGATCACTAGTGGTGAGTCGGACAGCCAAGACGAGTGCTGTCTGTCGGGCTGCAAATCGCGAGAAACCTGCCTGGGGTGGATTCATTACCACGGGTACCGGTGCAGGAAGGGACCACGGACCCCGGTAAGGCACCGAGGAAGACTGAAGGAGCGAGACGGACGACCAACATGTGGGTACTGTGGGTCGTGGAGACACTCGGGGCCCCCAATGCGACCCTGGAGTTGTCCAGGGCTTCAGTAGTTTCTGGGGGCAACTCAGGCGGCTCTGAACCCAACTCCGGAGAGTGGGCAATGACCGGTTCCACCACCGGCATCAGTACCATCAGGGGCTAACCCCCCATGGATGGGAATCAGGATAGCCAGGAGGAACGGTTTGATGGGTATGATAGACCCCGGGAGACCCCAGGTGGAAATACAGGGGGTAGTGGAGATGGAAATGGACCACCTGTCGGTGGTATTATGGGAGCAGGTGGAGATCCTGGGGACTCTGACCATGATAGCTCGGATGATGATGATACCGATTCTCTCCCCGACTTGACCCCCTTTCTCGGTCCTCGAAAG
>PYWC01000017.1:622522-646643 GCA_003182015.1 Tuber magnatum | reverse complement strand
TACAAGATCATCCTATATGTTGACTACATGTATAAGCTTAGCTATGCAGACCCGGTGCAGATACGAGATAAGGTATGGTCGCGCATTACCCAAGAGGTTAGGAACGCGTGGGCACTGAAGGAGCCCCATCCAACTGACTTGAACGACTACCTTGATCTTCTGCGGAAGGTCAGACAGACACTGGAAGACAACACCCGGTTCAGCAACCGAGTCACCCACCCTGTCCAATGGTCTCAGCCAACGGAAAAGAAGAACGACAGGTCCGCAACTTCCGGAAGGTTTAAAAAGAAGGATAAAGGTTTGCGCAGACAGAACCAAAGGCCTGCCAAACCTACTAATTTCAATACGGGGAAACAGGCAAAGCCGGCGACTTCTGAGTATGGAATAGCACATAAGGAAATCCCGTCGGCTTTGACTCAACGTCGGAGAAAGTACAACCAGTGCACCAAGTGTGGACAAAGTGGTCACTTCTGGAGAAAGTGTACCGCCACATCCCCAGTCGTCAGTTCCTCCAAACAGGGTCGTGGGCTAAAACTGTCAGCCCCGGTAAGCGAGCCCACAGGAAGTGACAAGTGGCTAAACCGCATTGAAGCGCCCCCTCCAGTTGCCTCGTCAAAGATACTGGAAGTCCAACAGACATCACCTCAGATCATGGAGGTTGATACTGATGGCTCGGAATAGGTAATAATTTATTCTTCTTAAGGTTTAACCTTACTAACCTATATCCATAGACCCATGAGGGATGGATGAAAAGGAAATGTGGAGGTGGCTTCTTGGATGGGCAAGTACCCCTCTACTGCATTGACAACCGTGATACTGACTACACCCAGGGGGTGTGGGCGGATAGATGTTGTGGGCCGTGCGCGGTGGATCGTGCTATCTCTCCTTTGTTGGGTTTCAGGTTATTTCCTTTGTTCTAGTTATTTGTATCTCTTTCCGGATTTCCTTAGCTGGATGGACAAGTCACAGGACATGATTTCGGTTGAGGTCGGGTGAGGTTCCGCTTGAGGAGACGCTCGACATTGGGGAAGGAAGGTTGCTTCGCTTGGAACGGGTCGGACAGCGGACATCTGCCCACCGCGGGACAACGTGATTATGTTTAGTATAAACGGAATTGGTTCAGGCTGTCCTTGATCAAAGAATGATGCTATTTCCAAGGTTACCTGAGGAGGGTTCAGTACCCGAAATCATGCTGGCGTGATAGTAAACATCCTAGCTATTGAGAAAGACGAATCCCAATTCCTTAACGTTTACCGACCCGTTGTGGCTGCTCTTGTGTCGAAAGGCAAGAGATTAAAGGGAATTACTAAGCCAAGATGACTATGTCACTAAGAGAAGCAAAGAGGCAGAAGCGTGACAACTTGCCTCGTCATACAAAGTCTATCTACCAGCGGGTTAAATTAGACTAGAAGGTAGGTGCTAGACAGCTTAGCGCCGAAGGGCTCCTGCTGCTCGATATTGGAGCTACTGGGCCGGTGCTTAGTAGCAGATGGGTTAAGCAGACTCAGGCACCAGGTGTGCAATGCAAGGTACACGTGCCGATAAGCGATGCTAGCGGTAATCACCTTCGGGGGTCAGGTCTACACTATACCAGGTCATTGGAAATGAGGATAGGTGACCACCACAATGAGATGCGCTTTGAAGTCGCAGATATGCCCGACACCAATGTGGATGGGTATCTTCCTATGTCTTGGTTGAATGACCATAACTCTGACATAGTTTGGAAGACCGGATTACTAACCTGGCGCTCAGATTTCTGCAAGGCTAACTGCCTGGCCCAGCAGGGGTGGTTAGTGTTCATGAGTGATGAAGACCTACTAGCCGAAGACCCTAGTAATGTGTACCTGTTGGGAACTGTGCAATTCTCTGATGAGGAAGGTGCTGACATTACAGTTAAGCTACTCCCCGAGTATAAGGACTATGGGGATGTCTTCAGTCAAGAATGGATTGAGGCATTACCAGAGCACTCGAAGCATGACGATATGATCGAGTTGCCACCTGGAACTGAACCTCCGTTCGTGCCTGTCTATCCGTTATCGGAAAAGCAGCTTAAGGCACTGCGGGAATATCTCAATGACATGCTGCGAACGGGAAAGCGGCGGCGATCCAGTTCCTCAGCAGCAGCCCCTATCCGCTTCGTCCTAAAACCAGATGGTACACTAAGACTGGTAATAGATTGCCGAGGGCTGAACAAAATCACCGCGAAGAGCAAGTATCCTCTACCGTTGATGAACGAGCTGCGAGATAGGTTAGGAAAAGCCATTGTGCGCAGCAAGTTAGACTTAAAGAACCGCTACTACCTTCTGAGGATGGCAGAAGGTGAGGAATGGAAGACAGGCTTCCGGTGCAGATATGCACTGTATGAATACACGGTCATGCCGTTTGGGTTGTGTAATGCCCCAGCAACTTTCCAAAGTATGATAAAGGAAGTCTCTCGGGATCTCATGGACGAAGGAGTTATCACGGACATGGATGACATCCTGATATACTCCAAAACTATGGTAGAACACCTCGCAATGGTGCGGCATCTGATGGAGAAATTGCGGAAAGCTAGACTATATGTAAGCATGAAGAAGTCAGGTTTCCGCCAGCGGGAAGTTGAATTCCGCGGATACAAGATCTCCGATATCGGGATCGCTATGTTGTCAGAGAAGGTGCAGACAATCAGGGATTGGGCACCTCCGACATGCGTCGTCAACGTTCCAAGCTTTATGGGCTTTGCCAACTTCTATCGTCTGTTCATAGAAGGGTTCATCAGGACAGCGAAACCTCTAACAGACTTGACAAAGAAGGATGTCCAATGAGAATGGACACCTGCGTGTGCGCAGGCCTTCAACCAGTTGAAGGAAGCATTCACGTCCAAACCTACCCTCGCACATTTTGGCCCTGAACGGCCAACTCGGCTGGAAACCAATGCTAGTGACTTTGCATTATCAGTGGTTCTCTCCCAGTTCTGTGAAGACGAGAGACGGCATCTATTGGCCTATCATAGTAGGAAGTTCCACCCAGCAGAGATTAATTATAATGTCCATGATAAGGAAATGATGGCCATCGTGGCAGCATTCAAGGAATAGGATCATTTGCTACGCTCAGTAACGGACCAGTTGGCGATCTATATGGATCATAAGAATTTGCAGTACTTCAATAGTACCAAGGTCCTTAACCGAAGGCAGCACCGCTGGGCTGAGTTCATACAACCGTTTGACTTCAAGGTGGTTTACCGAAAAGGAGGGTTGAATGAGAAGGCAGATGCTTTGTCACGGCGTAGCGACTACTGCCCTGAAGGGGGGAGTAATTTTCTGCCGCCATGGTTTTTTCGCCCTGGACCGTGGATTGGGAGCCAGGAACGGGACATCTTGCAACCACAAGTGTTGCAGGTGTGCCAGGGATTTCAGCTCCAGTCTTCCTTTTTGGATCAACCATGGGTAGCGATAACCGAAGACCAGGAGTACTTAAGAATCATGCAGGCAACAGCTGCCGGTGACAAAGAGATCGACCAACATTTCACGACGGAAAAGGGCTTACTCCTATACAAAAACAGGTTGTATGTTCCCAAGGGTCAGAATCTGAAGCAGGCAATCATGAAGGCAGAACATGACTCCCGAATCGTGGGACACTTCGCGACTTACAAGACCATTGGCATGGTTAGGCCTAACATCTATTGACCTGAGATGGATGAGTACATCACTGACTACATGCGAACATGTGATGCGTGCCAAAGAAATAAATGCGTCAGGCATAAGAAGTTCGCGCTGCCTGAACCTATTGATGTTCAAATGCAGCCGCGGACAGCGAGTTCAGTAAATTTCATTGTTGCACTGCCAGAGTCCGAAGGGTATACCAAGATCTGGGTCATAGTGGACAGATTCTCGAAAATGGCTCATTTCATAACCATGACCACTGAGGTACCTATCAAGGAGCTTGCCTTGATATTCCTGAAGGAAGTCTGGCGCCTTCATGGACTCTCCGGGTCAATCATCTCTGACCGTGATAGCCGATTCACATCCAAATTCTGGGTGAGTCTAATGAACTTGTTGCAAGTGAAACTAAATATTTCGACTGCCTTCCACTCGGAGACTGATAGGCAGACCCCGGAGGGTTAATCAGACACTGGAGCAGTATTTCCACATTTACTGTTCCTACCAACAAGATGATTGGGTTTCGCGGTTACCCCTTGCGGAGTATGCGTACAACACCGCGACATCAGAATCCACGAGGTTGTCACCTTTTGAGATCAACTTTGTGTTTACCTCAAGGACAAACTAGTCTGGTATGGTGTCTGATAACCAAGAAATACACCGTGGTAGTGAGATCCTGGTTGAGGAAGGAGAAGGAACCTGTGCAGATATTTGAGAAAGGATCCAGCGGGCACAGGCAAGGCAATGGAAATAGCAGGACCAGAAAAGGTTGCCATCACGGGACTAGGTTACCCGGGAGAGTGTGGCTGCCGGGAGGCCAAGGAAAGCAGACCGGGTGATGTTGAACCGAAAAAACATCTGCACAAAGCATGCAATGCAGAGGCGGGACCACAGGATGTTTGCGCCTTTCATGGTCAAACGTCGGGTGGGTAACCGGGCCTACAAACTCCAACTGCCTACTAGATGGAGCATCCAGCCGGTTTTTAATATCACGTTGCTCAAACCATATCGTGAGGATCTGGAAGCGGGTACGGTAAAGGATGCCTCTACCCCGGAACGTGTAGACAACGAGCCCAGTTACGTTATCGAAGCTGTTGTGGACAGCCAATGGTACAGAGGAGCGAAGAGGAAGTTTCCATCGTGCCTCGTCCAGTACCTAGTTTCATGGAAAGGCTACGGCGCTGAGGACAACTCATGGGAGACTTATGAGATGCTAGAAGGGACCGGCTTACAGGCCATTCCTAATTTCTACCAAAGATATCCCTCCAGGGCAAGGGACGATAGGGTGTTGGTGGAATCGACTCGCAGAAATAAGAGGCGACGCTAACGGTCCTGGACGGACCCTGGAGAGGAGGGGAGTGATGTAACGAGCCAGCATACAGGAGCTATGGCAGACGGAACCTATACCCATACAGGGAGCCAGGAGGCGAACTGGTAGAAACTGGCAAGTGAGGAAGGACTTGACCTATGGGAACCCGATGGCCCGGGCTCCGAGAATGAACAGAATTGGCTGGTCAGGGACTTACGTACCTGGATACACCTGGGAGCGGCCTCAGTGTAGTTAGGGAGGTCTGAAGGGGCAGTCGCTCAGCTAGGCCGGGTAACTGGAAAAGGATCAGAAGCATCTATCTCCGGCAATAGGATAGACAGGGTAACAGGGAAAAGTTATCTTGTCCACTGGACAGGTGACCCTACCCCTCGGATCAGGTTACCCTCCTCAGGGGCCTGAGTTACCCTACCATTCAATATGAAGTCCCACGTGGAGTTTGGGAAAAATGACCACAATGTTTGTCATGCGAAGCCCTGCATGATACTGGAATCTGGGGTTCTGGGGGATGCTTTTGGGCAAGCTACGTAGCTTCAAGGAAGCTGTAAATTGAAGACATACTTCCTATCATACCCCTCCGGCCCCGCCTTGAGCCCCGCACGTCATGGGCAAACGGTTGTGTAGTTGTGTGCAGTCTGGCAAAGAGGAATCTTTGCATACCTGCTGGCAACACCGTATACGTCGCTGCTGTCCGGTCGACCATAGGCTGTGCGCGGGATATATAAGGGGGCATAGGGTAGAAGGTGGAGTACCTCCTCCAAGTTGTTGGGGGTAAAACTGACCAAATTGGACGGAGTTAATGGGTGTTAACCATGGGGGTCCCGAAGGTGGTCCTGGGTGGTGCAGGGGCGACTGGGAGAGTTTTACACCTACCAAGCCTGAACGTGCTCCCAACGCTATAGACACTGAAAGGGAAGTGCCGAGACACTAAAAGCATGATTCCTACCACAGGCAAGGTAGATCCGAGATAGTGGTCATGGGTAGGGCCCGTTAGATGACTGCCGGACTACCGTGCCTTGCAAAAGACACCGGAAGCCCGAGACCCGCAAATAGTAAATACACAAACCATGTATGGTAGCCTCCGGAGCCAAGTAGAGATTAATGCATATCGGAAGGGTATGATAGATAGTCCAGTTCATGACGTGCCTTTACTGTTAGCCACTGGCAAGACACCGATGCACAGAAGTTTTCACTGTGGTGGGCAAAATGGAAATGCATCGCAGAAACGATAACCGCCGAAGGTGAACGCCGACTATAGTGTGTCGACACATTCATGCACGAAGGGTGTGCCAGAAGATGTGTCGGACTACCCTTAGCGGAGAAGGGTATACTTGAATGGTTGGAGTAAACTGATGGGGGAGTTTCTGGCATGAGATAAAACTACCTGAAAGTCTATGCAAGAACTCTCCTACTCCAACAATCAATGCTCTCGAGACCTTAATTAAGTGAAGCGTCAGGCTTAACGATATTATGTTTTACCGTTTACTTTACTCTTACATCTGTGGGAACTTTTGGCGATAAGTTTGTAGTTGTTCGGTGCGGTCGCAACCTTGGGATCCATCTTCCCAGGGGTGACCCCATTACACACTCATATAGGTGCAGGAAGGGACCCCAAATCCCGGTGCAGCGCAGAAGAAGGCAGAAGGAAGAAGATGGAAGACCAGCATGTGCGTATTGTGGCTCATGCAAGCATGCTGGTCCACCCATGCAACCGGGGGAGGCGTTCTGAGCTTCAGGCATTCCTGCGGATAACTCAGGCAGCTCTAAACGCAGCACCTGGCAGTGGGCGATGCCTGGTCCCGCCACCACCATCAGTACGATCACGGGCTAACGCGCGCGAGGATGGGAATGAGGATGACTTGGAGGAACTGTTTGATGGGTATGACAGACCACGGGAAACCCCAGGCAGAAACGCTGTGAGCAGCGGAGACAGAAATGTGCCACCTTGCGGCGATACAGCGGTGGTGGGAGGAGATCGGGGGGACTCTGACCATGACAGTTCTGATAATGGTGATGCCAATTGTCGCCCTGATTGAACACTATTTCTCGGCCCTAGCAAGGACGATTGGAGTGATGTGAAGAAACGACGGTGGGACCGCCATGCTAAGATCCTTTCAAAGGAACTGCATGGCGGATTGACATCGCGGCCCTCCTCCCGACTGCGGCAGAAGATGCCGGAAAAGATGAGTAGCGTTCCAGCCTTTAAGGGAAGGTCACCGAACTCGCCAGCTTCTGGACCCTGGTGGAGGTTATGTTCAAATATTTTGCCGGCTGCAGGTTGACCGACATGGACCAGGTGAACCTGCTGATACCCCTTTTAGAATACAATGCCCGAATATGGTATCTCGGGCTGCACTCCCACATCAATCAGAATGCAGCAAAGAATACGGTAGGTCCTATTGACAACAGTAACCTGTTAAGTATGTGGAAAGGATTCTGGGAATGGCTTGAATGAAGTTTCGGAGGTGACCCAGCGGAAAGTGACTAGTTCCTTCTTGCATGGCGAGACCTGGTGATGAAGCCCAATCATGTCGACGAGTACTAGGAGAAGATATTATACTATGTGTACAAGAATAGCTATACAGACCCAATATAGGTACACGATAAGGTACTGTCGGGCATTACCCAAGAGGGTTGAAATGCGTGTGCACTCCTGGAGCCCCATTGAACCAACTTGAGTGACTACCTTGATCTTCTTCGGAAAGTTGGACACACGCTGGAAGATAACACCCAGTTCAGAAACCAGGTTATCCACCCTGTCCAGTGGTCCCAGCCAGGGGATAAGAAGTACAAGGGGTCAAAGACCTCCGCAAGGTTTAAGAAGACGGAAAAGTGTTTGCGCAGGCACAACCACAGGTCTGCCAGACCTGCTAACTTCAATGCGGGGAAACAGGCAAAGCCGGCAACTTCGGAGTATGCGATAGCACATAAGGAAATCCTGTCGACTTTGACCGCACATTCTAGGACGCACCCCCAGTGCACCAAGTGCAGGCAAATGGGACAATTCTGGGAAAGGTGTACTGCGACGTCCCCAGTCGTTAGCTCGTCCAAACATCCCCATGGGTTGAAGCGGTCAGCTCCGCTAAGGGAGGCCGCCGGTACAAACAAGCGGCTGAAGGGCATCGATGCGCCACCTCCGCCTTGCTCATTGAAGATACAGGAATTCCGACAAGCATCACCTCAGATTATGGCCTTTGATACTTGCGGAGCGGAATAGGTAAGAACCCATTAGGCTTAAGGTATAACCTTACTAACCCGTGTCCACAGACCGATTAGGAATGGACGGAAAAAGAACCGCCGAAGTGGCTTCAGGGATGCGCATGTACCCTGCTCCTGCATGAACGACTGTGATGCTGACGACGGCCAGGTGGTGTGGGCAGATAGATGTTGCAGGCCGTGTGCCGTGGGCTGGGTTATCTCTTTCTTGTTGGGTTTCTGGTTATTTTCTTTATTCTAGTTATATGTATTTCTTTCAGGATTTCCTTAGCTGAATGGGCAGGTCATAGGACACTGTTTCTGTTGAGACTTGGTGAGGTCTTATGGGCGGAGATGCGTGATATTGGGGAAGCATGGATGCTTCGCTTGGAACCGGTCCAACACTGGACCTCTACCCACCTTGGGAAAAATTGTCGTGTTTAGTACAAGCAGACTCGGTCCAGGCTAGACTTGATTAAATCAGCAGGGTTATTTCCAAGTTTACCTGAGTAGGGTTTAGTACCCGAAATCGTGGTGCCGTGATAGTAAACACCCTAGCTATTGATAAACTGAATCCCAATGCCTTACCATTTACTGACGCATCGTGGCCACTCTTGTGTCGAAAGGCAAGAGACCAAAATTATTAAGCCAAGATGACTAAGCCATTAAAGCAAGCGAAGAGGCAGCAATGTGACACGCTGCCTCGTCATACCAAGTCTATCCATCTAGTGGTGCAGCTAGATTGGAAGATTGGAGCCAGACAGGGAGGCGCAGAGGCGCTCCTGTTACAGGATAGTGGGGCTCTTGGGCCGGTGCTTAGTAGCCGATGGGTTAAGGAAACTCAGGCACCTTGTGTATGTCAAATGGTATATGTGCCATTAAGCGATGCACGCGGTAATGACATTCCTGGGTCCGGTCTGCACTATACCAAATTATTGGAAAAGAAAATAGTCTACCACCATAATGAGATGCACTTTGAGGTCGTGAATATGCCCGACACCCAGGTGGATGGGTACCTACCTATGTCTTGGTTGAAGGACCATACCTGCAACATAGATTGGCAGACAGGATCACTAAACTGGCGCTCAGATTTCTGCAAGGGTGATTGTCTACCAGAGCCGGGGTGGTTAGTGTTCATGACTGATGAGGAGTTACTAGCTGAAGACCCTAGTAATGTGTGCCTGTTGGGAATTGTACAATTCTGCGATGCGGAAGGGGCAGACATTACGGTTAAGCTACTCCCGGAGTATAAGGACTATAGGGATATCTTCAGTCTAGAACCCATTGAGGCACTGCAGGAGCAAGCTAAGTATGAACACATGATTGAGTTGCAACCCAGAACTCAAACCCCATTTGGGCCTATCAATCCATCGTCGGGAAAGAAGCTTAAGGCACTCCAGCAATATCTCAATGACATGCTACGGATGGGAAAGCTACACTGATCCAGCTTGTTGGCAGCCGTCCCTATTCTCTGCGTGGCAAAACCAGATGCTACATTAAGATTTGTAATATATTACCGAGGGCGGCACAAAATCAGACTTAAAAGTAAGTATCCTCTGCCATGGATGAATGAACTACAAGGCAGGTTAGAAAAAGCCGTTGTGTTCACCGGGTTAGACTGGAAAAACGGCTACTACCTTCCGAGAATAGCAGGAGGGGAAGAATGGAAGATGGCCTTCAGGTGCCGGTATGGACTGTATGAATACCTGGTCAGGGCGTTTGGGTTATGTAACGCCCCTGCAACTTTCTAGAGCATGATAAATGAGGTCTTCCTGGACCTCATAGATGAAGGAGTCATTACATACATGGATGACATCCTAATCTACTCCGAAACCAGGCAAGGGCATGTCACCATGGTAACACGCTTGATCGAGAAATTGCGGAAAGCCAGACTGTGCATAAGCATGAAGAAGTCCAGTTTCCACCAACGGGAAGGTGAATTCCCAGGATGCGAGATCTGTAACATGGGGATTCCTATGTTGTCGGAGAAGGTGCAAACAATCTGGGACTGGGCACCTCCGACATGCATCATCGACGTTCAAAGCTTTATGGGCTTTGCCAACTTCTATCGTTCGGTGCATAGAAGGTTTGAGCTAGATAGCCAAACCTCTAATGGACTGGACAAAGAAGGATGTCTAATAGGCATAAACTCCTGCTTGTGCGCAGGCCTTCAAGCATTTGAAGCAGGCGTTTACGTCTAAACCCATCCTAGCAGGTTTGTACCTTGGACTGCCAACCCGGCTGAAAACTGATGCTGGTGACTTTGCATTAGGAGCCACGCCCTCCCAATTCTGCAAAGATAAGAGCTGGCACCCAGTGGCCTATCATGGCCTGAGGTCTCAACCAGCAGAGATCCACTGTGATGTCCATGATCAGGAAATAACTGCCATCATGGCAGCATTCAGGGAATAGGATAATCTGCTATGCGCAGCAATGGACCAGTAAGTGATTTATATGGATCATAATACCTGGGGGTACTTTTGTCATACTAAGGTCATCAAGCGTAGTCAGCACCGCTATGCTGACGTCCTGCAACTGTTAAACTTCCAAGTAGTTTACCGAGAATGGCAGTTGAACCAAGAGGCAGAAACCTTTTCACGGCCTAGGGACTACAGCCATCAAGCAGGGCGCGATTATGCGCCAGAGTTGTTTTTCCGCCAAGGACAGTTGGTTGGGAGCCAGGAACGGGGCATCTTGTGACCACAGGTGTTCCAGGTATGCCAGGGATTTCAGCTCCAGTCTTGCTTTTCGGATCAGCTGCGGGTAGTGATAAAGGAGAACCCAAAATACTCAGGAATCCCGAAGGCAATAAGTACCGGTGACAAAGAGGTGGACTGACACTTCACGATGGAAAAGGGCTTACTCCTGTACAAGAACAGGGGGTATGTTACTAAGGCTCAGAATATGAAGTAGACAATCATGGAGGCTGAACATAACTCCTGAATCAGGGGACACTTCAAGATTTATGCAAGCATTGGCATGGTTAGGGCTAACCTCCATTGGTTTAAGAGGGACGAGCGCATCACAGACTATGTATGAACCCGTGATGTGTGCCAAAGAAATAAGTCTATCGGGCACAAGAGGTTTGGTCTGCTCGAACCTACTGATCTTCCTAGGCGCCCGTGGACAGCAATTTCAATGGACTTCATTGCAGTGCTACTAGAGCCAGAAGGGTATACCAAGATCTGGGTCATTGTAGACAGATTCACGAAAATGGTACACTTGATCCCCCTAACCACTAAGGTACGGATCAAGGATCTTGGCTTTCAATTCTGGAAGGAAGTTTAGCACCTGCATGGACTCCCAGAGTCAATCATCTGTGACCGAGATAACCAATTCACATCCAAGTTCTAGATGTGTCTACTCCACTTGTTGCAAGTGAAACTAAATGTTTCAACTGCATTCCACCCCGAGACCGATGGGCAAACCACGAGGGTTAATCAGACACTGGAGCAGTGCTTGCATAGTTACTGTTCCTACCAACAGGATGATTGGCTTTCACTACTACCCCTTGCAGAGTATGCCAACACCTAGACATTGGAATCCACCCGGTTGTCACTAGTTCAGATCAATTATGGGTTTACACCACGGACAAATTGGCATCGTATCGTGTCTGATAATCAAGGAATACACCCTGGCATTGAGCTCTTGGTTAAGAAATGGGAAGGAACCTGGCAAGGGATTCGAGAAACGATTCACCGGGCACAGGAAAGGCAACGGAAATGACGAGACCAGAAAAGTCTACTATCACTGGACTATGTTATATTGGAAGATGTGGCCACTGGGCGGGCAAGGAAAGCACACCGCGTGATGCAGAACCGAAAGAATATCTCCATGAAGGGTCCCGTGCAGAAGCGGGACCAGCGGATGTTTGGACCTTTCCTGGTCGAAGGTCGGGTGCCTACCATGTGCCTGCGAACTCCAACTGCAGACCAGAAGGAGCATCCACCTAGTTTTCAATGCCATGTTGCTCTAACCCTACCATGTGGATCCGTGATCTGGCAGGATTGGGGAGGTCCCTACCTGAAAACTTGTAGGCATTGACCCAGGTTACGTTATCGAAGCTGTTCTGGACAGTGGATGGTACAGTGGAGCAAGGGCGAAGTTTCGGTCCCGCCTTCTCTAGTACCTGGTTTCATGGGAAGCCTACGAGGCTGAGGAGAATTCACGGGGGCCGTATGAGATACTAGAACGGACAAGCTCACAGGCCATTCAGGATTTCCACCAAAGATAAACATCCAAGACCATGGATCATAGTCCCTTCAAGGAATCAAGGCATAAAAACAAGCGACGACGCTAGCGGTACGGGACGGACCGTAGGGAAAAGGGGGCATGACGTAATGACGCAGCATACATGAGCTGTGGCAGTCGGGATGAACACCCATGCTGGTACGCTGGAAGTGACCGGGTAGGAACTGGCAGGCAAGTAAGGTCGTGACCTACACAGACGCGAGGCCCGGGCTACGAGATGAACGGAATCTCTGGGCCAGGTACTTCGGTACCTAGACACAGCCGGGAGGAGGATCAGCGTACTTAGGGACCTCTGAAGGGGCAGTTACTCACCTAGGCCGGGTAACTGGATACAGGATAGAAGCGTCTATCTCCGGTGACGGAATAGACTATGTAACAGGGAAAAGTCATCATGTACACTGGCTGAGCTGGTCCTACAGGCAGGTTCAGGTTACCCAGCCTGCAGGTATGGGTTGCCCTGTCTAATGTGCTGAGTTACCCTACATTTCAATAGGAGGTCCCATGGGGAGTTCAGAAAAAATAACAGGAATTTTGGTAACATAAAACCATGCATAATACCGGAATCTAGGGTTCCCGGAGATGCGATTGAGCCAGCTGTGCAGCTTCGCTGAGGCCGTCAATTGGACACCTTATTTCCATGATACCCCTCCAGCCCAGCCTTGAGTCCCGGACCTCATGGGCAACTGGTTGCGTAGTTGCGTACTCTCTAGCAAAGTGGAATCTTGGGAGACCCGCTTGTAAGACCATATGCATCACTGCGGTCTGGTCGACCGCAGGCTGTTCGCAACATATATAAGGCGGCAAAGGTGGAAGGTGGAGTACCTCCTCCAGGTTGTTCGCAGGAAAACCGACCCAAGGTGGTGGAATTAACGGGAGTTAACGGTGGGGGTCCCAACGGTAGTCCCGGGTGCTGCTGCAGCGACTGTAAGCGCGTTACTCCTACCAAACCCGCTAGTGTCCCCAACCCCATAGGCCCTGACAGGGAAGGGCAGAGACCCTAAAAGCATGAATCCTACCACCAGTAAGGTGGGTCCGAGGTGGTGGTCATGGGTAGGGCCCATTAGATCACTCCCGGACCACGGCATCCTGCCGAAGACACCAGAAGCCCGAGAATGGCAAATGGTAGATAGATAAACAGCGCACGGTAGCTTCCGGGGTCCCGTAGAGAACAATGCCTATGGGAACGGTGTCATAGAGCATCCAGGTCACTCCGGGTCCTGGCTGTTAGCCACTGGCAAGACTCTGGTGTGAAGAGGTTTTCACTCCGGTGGGCAAAATGGAAATGCGTCGCAGAAACAATAACGAGATAAGGTGGATACCGACCAGATTGTGTCGACACATGCGTACCCAAAGGGTATGCCAGGAGACCTGTCGGACCACCTTTAGTGCAGAATGGGGTGCTCCAGTGGTTGCAGTAAACTGATAGTGGAGTTGCGGGCATAAGATAAAATGACCTGAAAGGTCTATGCAAGAACTCTCCTACTCCAACAATCAATCCCCGGAGAACTTGATTCAGTGAAGCGTCAGACTTATCGATATTAAGTTTTACCACTTACTTTACACTTAAATCAGCATGAACTTTTGGTCATAAGCTGGAAGCTGTTCAGTGCCGCCGCAACCTTGGGATCCATCTTCCTAGGGGTGCTCCCATTGCAGCTGCAGATAGGCACTTCTGACCTTTCTCCCGTTACCCCGCACAGCTGAGTAACTGCCCCTTCACAGGTCCCTAAGTATCCCAACTGTGCTCCCGGGTATATCCAGGTCCCTAAGTACCTGGCCAGCCAATTCTGTTCCTCACAGAGCCCAGGCCATTGGGTCTCCCTAGGTCAAGTACTTACTTGCCTGCCAGTTCCTACCAGTTCGCCTCCTGGCTACCTGTATGGGTGTATGTTCCGACTGCCATAGCTCATGTATGCTCAGTTGTTACAGTATACAAGACCCCATAGCCCCTTACCCTGATTCACAGTATGATATCCTAATTAATCTGCCTTCCTGGTAGGGCTAACCACCCTCTTCTATTCTCTGCCTGAGCCTATGTGAAAACATATCCAATCTTCCACCCCACATGGCTCCTGGTAATACTTTCATGTGGTGTCAGGGATTCTCACACCTTAGTCCTTTTACCTGTAAAACCGTAACAACCTAGCCTATATGAGCTATGGCAAACTGAACCTACACCCATGCAGGCAGCCTGGAGGCAGACTGGTAGAAATGGCAGGGCAAACTGGAGTTTGACCCATGGAAGCCTGATGCTGTGGATTATATGATTAACAGTAAGGCCAACAACCTTGGGAGGTGTTAGTCTACTCAAGGATTTGTGCGGGACATGTTGCCCAGCTGGGCCAGGTAACTGGGCCGGTGAAAGTGAGAGAAGTCTATCTCCGACATAGGAATAGACAAGGTAAGAGTGTAAAGTTACCCTGACCTTCAAAGTAGGTTACCCTACTCGGGGGTCACAGTTACCCTACCTGTGGACTCAGGTTATGTGGTCTAGGAACCAGAGTTACTCTGCCTGGCAATACAACATCACTGTAATGACCTAGCATACACGTGCTATGGCAGCCTGAACCGACACCCATGCAGGCAGCCAGGAGGCAAACTGGCACGAACCTTCAGGCAAGTAAGTACATGACCTACTGAGACCCGACAGCCTGGGCTTTGAGAGGAACAAAAATAGCGGGCAAGGTGCTTAGGCACTTGGCTGCACCGGAGAGCAGTGTCCGCGTGCTTAGGGACATTTGAAGAGGCGGTTACTTCACTAAGATGGATAACAGAAGAGAGGTCAGAAGTGTCATTCCACAGTAACAGAATTGACACGTTAATAGAGTAAAGACATCTTGTCCAGCAGACAATGTTACCCTACCATTCAGTGCAAAGTCCCTTGTGGAGTTCTGCGTAAATGACTGGAATGTTTGTTGCCTGAAGACACGCATAATGCAGGAGTGTAGGCATTTCGTGAGATACTATTGGGTCAGCTACTCGGCTCAGCAGAAGCTATAAATTAGGGACGTGATTACTATCATGCCCCGACGGCCCCGCCTTAAGGCCCCGACGGCATGGGGAAATGGTCACGTAGTTGTACACAGTCTAGTAAAGGGTGATCTTGGGAGACCTGCGTGCAACATGGGTATGCGTTGCTGGCCTCCGGTCGACCGCAGGCTCTTCGCAGGATATACAAGGAGGTATCGGGTGAAAGGTGCAGTACCTCCTTCAAGTTTTTCCGAGTAAAGCCAAGCAAAGCAGAGGGAGTTAACGGGTGTTAACTGGAGGGGTCCCAATGGTGGTCCCAGATCCTGCCTGGGCGACAGGCAGAGTTTCACACCTACCAAGCCCAAACGTGTCCCCGACGCCATAGGCTCTGAAAGCCAAGTGCAGAGACCCTAAAAGCATGATTCCCACCACAGGTAAGCTAGATGCGAGGTAGTGGTCATGGGTAGCACCCATTGGATCACTCGCTGACCACTATGTCATATGGAATACACCGCAAGCCTGAGAATCGTAAATGGTAGAAAGGCAAACCGCTAGCGGTAGTTTCCGAGGTCATGTAGCAATCAATGCATATGGGCAGGTTGTTATCAATAGTCCAGTTCCTGCGGTGTATTAACTGTGAGGCACTGGCAAGCCACTGATACTAAAAGATTCCCACCCCGGTGGGCAAAATAGAAATATGCCGCATTAACGATAACCATATAAGGTGGACAATGAGCAGAGTGTGTCGACACATGCATGCCAAGAGGGTGCGCCAGGAGATGTGTTGGACCACCCGTACCGGAGAGGGGTGTGCTTGAATAGTTGGAGTAAACTGAAAGGAGAGTTTCTGGCATAAGATAAAACTACTTGAACATCTATGCCAGAACTCTCCTACTCCAACAATCCATCTTCTGGAAACCTTAATGGAGTGAAGTGTCAGGCTTAACAATGTTAAGCTTTACTGCTTGCTTTACTCTTGCATTTTTGTGAACTTCTGGCGATAAGTTGGAAGTTGTTCTGTGCGGTCACAAACTGGAGTTCCATCTTCTTAGGGGTGCTGCCGCTACAGTCACTGGGGCAGTTTGGAGTCAATGACTGGAAGGTTTGTCATACAAAGCTATACGTAATACGGGAATCTGGGGTTCCGGGAGATGCTATGGGGTGAGCTACACATCTCCAAAGAAGCTGTAAATTAGAGACATTCTTTCTATCTTACCCCTTCAGTCCCATCTTCATGCACTGACATCGTGGGCCAACCATTGTGTGGTTGTGTGCAGTCTAGCAAAAGGGAATCTTTCCAGACTGGCTTGCAATGCCATATGCGTCGCTACCATCCGGTCGACCATACGCCATTCACAGGATATATCGCAAGGTATACGGTGGAAGGCAGAGTACCACCTACATGTTGTTCTAAGTAAAACAGACCGAAACTGATAGACTTCACAGGTGTTAACCTGGGGGGTACTGCAGGTAGTCCTGGGTGGTTCCAGAACGGCTGGGAGAGTTTTACACCTATCAAACCCACACCTGCCACTAACCCCATAGGCCTTGCAAGAGAAGTGTGTAGATACTAAAAGCATTATTCGTACCACAGGTTAGACCGATCTACATTAGTGGTCATAGGTAATGCCCATTGGAGCACTGCAGGACTAACATATCCTGCTGCAGGCACTGGAAGTCCAAGACTTGTAAATAGTGAATAAGTAAACCACTCACGGTAACTTCCAGGATTACATAAGGATCACTGCATATGGAAAGGGTGTCTTAGAAAGTCTGGTTCATCAGGTGTCTTGACTGTTAGCCACTGGCAAGACACTATTGTGAAGATGTTTTCACTCTGGTGAGCAAAATGGAGATGCACAGTAGTAACGATAACTGCATGGGATGAATGCCCACCAGAGTGTGTCGGCACATGCATGCCTACAGGTGCGCCAGCAGACGTGTTGGACCACACTTAGTGGAGAGCGTACACTCGTATAGTTTGCGTAAACTGATAGGCAAGTTTCTGGCATAAGATAAAACTACCTAGATGGCTATGCGAGAACTCTTCTACTCTGACAATCAATCCTCGCGAGACCTCAATTGAGTGAAGCATCTAGCTTAATGATATTACATTTTACAGTTTACATTACTCTTATATTTCTGTGAACTTTGGGCCAGAAGTTTGAAGTTGTCCAGTTCGATTGTAAACTTGGAATCCATCTTCCTAGGAGTCCTCCTCCTTCAAAAACTAACACATTGCTTCAACCTTTGGATACTTCCTCATGTAGGTCCGCTGGCCTGTATTTTATTCAGTAATGCTATTAGTGGTTCTCCAGTTATGCCCACTATCCGGGATCTTGTAACTGTTATTGTCACCACTGTTCCTGACGTTCCTCTTCCGTTTTCTTACTTTAAAGGTAAAGTCGTCTTTTTGCATTTTTCTTCTGGTATAACAGGACTGACAGGCCTGCAGTACCCATAGGATAGCAATATTTGGCTAAGTTTTCCTCCTAGTCCTGAAAGCTCAAGATGGTTATCAATCTTGTTTTTATTATAACTATTTGTTTTGTCTCTGTTACAGGGCTGCTATTTCTATGCACTTGTCCTGTTCTATCGTCAGGTGTATTCAGAGAAGGCCCTACTAAATGTAATATTTACCACCTGTCACAGTACCTCTTAACCCAGGTAATGATACCGGAACCTTGTTCCTAAGAGACTCTGCTACCTCTTCAAGTTAGATCTCTAACTGCTCCAGGCTCCAATCTAACAATCTTCTTGTAATTGCAAGTGAGGAACATTGCCCTGTAGGCAAACAGTAAAGTAGTTAAGTTATAGATATGCTGATGCAAAGATAATAGCATGAAGGGCTTATCCTCCTAGATCCTAGCTACATCTTTAATACTCACTCCTCATGCTAACCCTAACCCTGTAACACCTACCCTTGGGTCACCTGTTTTGGTTACATGTCCTAACCATATCCTACGAGTAAGAACCCGGACTGGTTATTCAGGTCATGTGCAAAAATCATGACATGATATGACTCACAACTATAAGCCACTTAAGTATATTAACCAATCAAAACTTATCCATTGCTCACAACAGTAAGTTGTGCGAGGCCTCATGACCACAATGTGAGTCCTGGTATAAAAGCCTAACTAATCCGCCTTGCTAGTAAGTCTGAGCAATCTGCTTGGCCAGTAAGCCTAACTAAACACTTCCAACACCTCGACCAACTCCTACCACATGCTACCTCAACCAATTCCCCCACATTGCCACAACCACCTGACGGTGGTATGGTATGCCTTGGGTTTTGGGTTACATATATAGAGGGCAAGGTGGTATAGTTGCCTAGGGATGGGAAAGGTGGATTAGCCGAGGTTCCATGTAATGGAACCATATGAAAGCTATAGCAGAGCACAGCTGCGTATGAGGAAAGGGGTCAGGGGTGTTGGGGTTTGTCAGCAGAGGATTTTCTTTTGTTATATAAAGAGGTGTACCCCTCTGTAGTTTTCTTCCTTTACATAACCTAGTAATTTCCTGTCTACGTCGGCACTTAGAAATTACAACTTGGTTTCTTCCTCCCATCACCAGAACTCATAAACGCTGCCCCTGATCTCTGAGACCCTGTCCTGGGACCCCTCGAGCCTTGATAGATATACATCTTGTTCATATACCTATAACAGGGGCACCTCTAGGAAGATGGATCCCAAGATTGCGACCGCACCGAACGACTTCAAACTTGTCCCGAAAAGGTCACACAGATGTAAGAGTAAAGTAAATGGTAAAGCTTAATATCGTTAAGCCTGACGCTTCACCGAATTAAGGTCTCGGGACGATTGATTGTTGGAGTGGGAGAGTTCTCGCATAGACTTTCAGGCAGTTTAATCTTATGCCAGAAAGTCTACCAGCAGTTTACTCCAACCACTTGAGTACACCCTTCTCCGCTAAGAGTGGTCTGACACGTCGCCTGGCACACCTTTCGGGCATGCATGTGTCCACACAGTCTAGTTGCCATTCACCTTATATGGTTATCGTTTCTGCGGTACATTTTTATTTTGCCTGCCGGAGTGAAAACCTCTACGCATCGCTGTCTTGCCAGTAGCTAACAGTCAAGGCACCTCATGAACTAGACTATCTATGACACTCTTCCCATATGCATTGATCTCTACTTGCCTCCGGAGGCTACCATGAGTGGTTTATCTATTTAGTATTTACGGGTCTCGGGCTTCCCGTGTCTTGCCCAGGGCACCGTAGTCTGGGAGTGATCCAAGAGGCGCTACCCATGACCACTACCTCAGATCTACCTTACCTGTGGTAGGAATCATGCTTTTAATGTCTCTGCACTTCCCTTTCCGACCCTGTAGTGTTGGGAGCACGTTTGGGCTTGGTAGGTGTAAAACTCTCCCAGTCGCCCCAGCACCACAGGGGACTACCATTGGGACCCCCATGGTAAACACCCGTTAACTCCGCCGGTTTTAGTCCGTTTTACTCCGAACAACTTGGAGGAGGTACTCCACCTTCCACCCTATGCCCCCTTATATATCGCGCGCATAGCCTATGGTCGACCGGACGGCAGGGACGTATCCGGTTTTGCACGCATGTCTGCAAAGATTCCTCTTTGCTAGACTGCACACAACTACACAACCCTTTGCCCGTGATGCCCGGGCCTCAAGGCGGGGCCGGAGGGGTATGATAGGAATCTTGTTTTCAATTTACACCTTCATCAAAGCTACGTAGCTTGCCCAATAGCATCCCCCAGAACCCCAGATTCCAGTATCATGCATAGCTTTGCGTGACATACATTTTAGTCAATTTTCCCGAACTCCCGCAGGGACTTCGTATTGAAAGGTAGGGTAACTCAAGACTCTGAGCAGGGGAACCCAAGCCCCAAGGCATGGTTGCCTGATCCCGAGGGTAGGGTAACCTTGTCCGGCGGACAAGATAACTTTTTCCTGTTACCCTGTCTATCCTGTCGCCGGCAATAGACCTTTCTGACCTGTCTCCAGTTACCCGGCCTAGCGGAGCAACTGCCCCTTCAGACGTCCCTAAGTACGCTGACACCGCTCCCGAGTGTACCCAGGTACCTAAGTCTCTGACCAGCCAATCCTGCTCATTCTCGGAGCCCGGGCCATCGAGTCTCTGCAGGTTAAGTCCTTACTTGCCGGCCGGTTCCTACCAGTTCGCACCCTGGCTACCTGTATTGATATAGGTTCTGTTTGCCATAGCTCATGTATGCTGGGTCGTTACAATACCCACTCTCCCTCCCCCTTGTCCCAGCTCTCATAGTATGCCTTAGACTACATGCTCTTGACTTCACATCGACCCTGTCTATTACGCCTATACCACAAACTCACTACACTACCATCCAGAATAATACGTATCTATCAAGACACCCTAGTTGGTGTACTTCTTATATGTTTTAGTTTTTGTAGTACATCTTAACTATAGCCACTAAAGTAACAACGACCTTGTATTCATGCCTTACTAGTCACTATCTGTCTTGTTATCTGCAAGGACCTACAATATATAAATACCTTTCCAAATGCATTTCACCTAAACAATTCCCTATCAGCTGCCATGATTTATACATTCTATCTACTTCTATTTAACAATAAACCTACAAAAACTTCCCTAGTATAGTCGCAGTACACAAAGCGAGCCGGACCCAAAGATTGCAACCACATTGAACAACTTCAAACCTATTCGTACAGGGTCACACACTAATGTAAAAATAAAGTGGTAGTAAAACTTAATATTATTAAGCCCACCACTTCACTTAATTAAGGTCTCAAGAGAATGTTGATTCTGTTAGAGTAGAAGAGTTCTCATATAGATTTAAGTAGTCAGAATTTATACCAGAAACTCCCCTGTCAAATTACTCCAACCCTTTAGGCACGCTCTTCTCCACTATGTGTTGTTGAGTACTTCTTCCATACCCTGGTTGGTATCCATATATCAATATCCATTAGTTAGCAACCTCCTTATCCTATTCAGTTTCTGCAGCACATCCCAATCATTGCTGCCACCGTGAAAATCTCTTCACACCGGTATCTTGCTAGTGGCTAGCTGTCAAGATACCTGGAAGAGCCTACTCAGTTACAAACACCTTCTAGATGTATTTCATCTATTCAAGTTCCTGTTGCCTTTTTTAGTCTATGTGGTCTATCTACTTCTGTCAAGCCAAAGGCCTAGTACAACTCCTATAGTAGGGTGTCCAGTGTAGTGATCCAATAGGCCCTATATATAACTACTACCAGTGAAACCATCTCAGTCATAATACAAATCACCCTTCTAGTATCCTCAAACTTCCATCTCTGAGGCTGCACCATCGTTGCATATTCAGGCTTGATAGATATCATACCCTCCCTGTTGTCCTCTGTACCACCTGGGACCACTCCAGGGACACCCACAGTTAACTTCTACCAACTCTATCAATTCTGGTCCATGTTACGCTGAACAACTTGGAGAATGTACTTAACCTTCTAACCTATATCGATGAATAGATCTTGTGAATACCTTACAGATAAAGGGAGCGCTACAGCATATAGGGTATTATGAGTTTGTCTTCCAAAGTTATCTTTTGCTACTTTGCCCAACACCAGCAAACCTTTTTCCCATGATTTCCGGGACTCAAGATGGAGCTGAACAGGGGTAATAGGAATAATGCCTCCATAATACTGCTTCCTTAAAGCTCTATTGCTAAACCAATAGAGTCCACAATAATCCGTGATTTGGAGACCATATATCGTTTTATATAACCAATATTGTACTTATTTTCTCAAAGTCTCCAAGTGACTTTGTGGTGCAAGTTAGGGTAACCCAGTGTTCTAGACAGGGTAACCCACGCTTTAAGCTAGCGTAACTAGGCTCCCAAAGTAGTGTAATGCTACCACAATATCAGAGTAATGTCATCCTGTTACTCTGCCTACTACTTCAGTGGAGTTAGCCACTTGTACTTTTTCTCCTGTTACCCAACCTAGCTGGGTAACTTGCCTCCCTGAAGTCTCTAATTATGCTAACCTTTGCCTATATCCATACTAGATCTGAGGACTTAGGTATCTAAGTACTTAGTTGTTCACAGTAGTACCCCAACTATTTGGTACCGATGAGGCAAGTTGTCACTTGCTTCCCCCCTGTTCTTATCAGGTGACCTCCTGGTTATATGTTTGTGTATAGGTTCTGGTTCCGATAGCTCATATTCTGTATCGTTACCTTAGAAGTGATGAATACATAGTGGAACCAAGTAGAAATCTAAAACAAAAAACTTATTCAGGTATGCTTCCAAAGTGTAGTATCAAGACCGTTTGAAAGTAGTAGGAAAGGGGGGAAGGAATTTCCTTAATGGTTTGAGAATACTTCTGGGATAGAAACAGAGGGACCTTTGTCCTCTTAGTTGTGCAATCAGTAGACTGGTAGTTCTACCTCCAACTACTTGAAAGCTATATTGTTCTAGTTTCAGACTGAGTCTATGAGATGCTTGATACTCCTCCCTTCCTGAATGACAACTGTACTGTTCATACCTCTTAGGCAGTATAAGATTAGTTTAATTAGAATGGAATTGAGCTAACTAAATGCGCTCTATATTTCTCAAACGTTAATCCTGTAGAACATGTTTGAGTTGAGCTAAAGAACAGCCTTGAAATTCAGTATTCTTCTTACAAATAGCAAGATACTACTCAGCCTACTGAAATGGCAGTTCATTGTTCAGATAGTTTCTGGAAGCACATTTTGGCTTTGGACAAGTTTGGGCATATTTAGCTTTCAAGCATGTATTTTGACTTTTCAGGTACATGCTAGCTTTCCAGAAAAGTACTGCAAAGAAAATATGCCAAAGAATTTCAAAATATCGGTAGAAGAATTATGAATAGCCAGTTGGCAGATTATAAATACCTGTATGGAAGGCTGGAGAGTGATTTTCATAAGCTATGAGCTTTGAATATTTGTCTTCCCTTTTTAAGCTTCTATTTACAAGTTAGAGAGCAACTTACCTGCAAGATAGTAGGCTTTGTTACTATTGTTGTTGTAATATATACTCATGTCTTTACCATTAGTTCATAATAGAGAAGTAGAGGTAGCTTGTAAGCAAAGTAAAGATAGGAGTTTTCAGCAAGCCTGTATTTGTGCAATCATTTCCTGAGTCAGCTCTTGATGTTTCATTTTATTTCATTTCTGCAGAGTGACCATTTATAACTATAGGTGCTTAAAAATTCTAACATTGCTTCAATATCTGGTGGTCTTGAGAAGATCAAGCAGAAGCTGGCGGAGATATTTTCCATGGTAAAGGATACAAGCTCTCCTAAGTCTTTTGAGCAGTTGTAGAGGTCTATACCATAAAGAGTTCAAGCTATTATTGCAGCAAAGAGGTAGTATACAAGAAACTAGAAGTTATTTTTTTTATTTTTAATTTATCAATATGTAAAGGGTGGTCTTAGATTTCATTTTCTTTAATCTCTTCTTATTTAAAAGTTTGATGGTCAAGTTATTTCAAGATCTCTACTTTATACTTACTATTGTTACAATGGCCGAGATGCGCAATTACCAAGACTTTTGTATAAGTACAGTCGTGTCCGTTAAATAATTACACCCCGGCCCGGCAACGGTACAACGACACCTCTCCCCCACCTCGTCACCCACCATGGCACCACCACATACCCGAAGAGAAAAAGAAGACAGGAATCAGCAAATCTATGCCCTGCATAAGCATACCAATATGGGTTATAATAAAATAGCTAAGGCTATTGGGGTCTGCAAGGAGACT
>PYWC01000017.1:558073-621780 GCA_003182015.1 Tuber magnatum | reverse complement strand
TCACACAAAATGGTAGCAGGATTTCTTTGGAGCTTATGATATTTACTTTCATCTATTTCTTAATTGAATTTGTATCTTTTTTTTTTTTGTGGTTGAATTGGTTGATTGTGGTTGTCATGGTTGTTGCCCGGGGGTGTAATTATTTAACGGACACGACTGTACTTGAAGGGCAAGCATAAGTCAGGTCCACTGCCAAAAAGAGATGCAGTATTTGTATGTAGACTAAACCAGTTCAGGAAATTTGAGTGATAGCACCTGAGTAAGTTTTAGTGTTGAACAAAAGTTGGGTCAATGTTCAAATAGAGTAGTGCTATGAGTAATATTCTATGAGTACGATCAGCAGAAACAAAAAGTCAATGCATGAACTACATTGCAGGAATCAATATCTGGTTCGTCCTCCTTTAGCATCAATGATAGCTTGTAGACAATCTAGCATAGGCCTCATCAGGCTTTCTAGTCATTTATTTGAACTTGAGTTCTAAACAGTATTGAGAGTACTTTCTAGTATCAGAATATCTCCAATTCTGCCCAAGTTTCTCCCAACTTGGTCTCCATATCAAACCATAATATCTCCATCAAGTTCAAGTAGTGTGATTAGTCTGGCTATCATGAAGATTCTAGTTAGTTAAGATTCTGATAGTGAGTAATATATTTCTGGTAACCAGGCATGCTGTCTTCCACAATGGTTGTCCACCTCTAGTTCTTATAAGAATAATGCCAGAAGGATACAAGATCTAAATACATAACTTTCCCTACATATAAGAAAGAATCTAGCTTAGGATTTAGAGGAATGAAGTCCAGCTTAAACCTGACAGGGCAACAGAAAACACTCTAGATTATCAGCAACTCCGATCCAGACTTCAATATCTGGTCGATACAAGTAGCATAAAATTGCTCACTACCTTCTCTTGTTACCCAAGGCTGGTTTGAAAAGCCAGAAGAAGAAAAGGTTGACTTATCACTCTGAACAATATAGCATCAATTGACATATATCCAGTTCAGGCATTGCTGATACCAGACAATACACAAAGAGTGATTTACTGGACGGAATGCAAAAACCTTTTTGGTACTGGCTGGTTGTAACCTCTCCACTCCATTACTCTTCTAAGTATTAATAGACTACATAGATGGCCTATTTCTAAACCAATTGCATCCCCGCTAAGTTGCCATGTTCGCGAATAATGTAGTACAAAGTCCTCCAATTGTTGCTTCGGAGCATTATTAAGAATTGCTGAATACCCAAATTGAAAACTATTTGAGAAAGGACCTCATTCCGTGGCCCATTTGCATATCTATTAACACCTGATTAGCTTCTAAGACCTCTCTAAGAATAAATATATATATACCCTTTCACATGGTCATCAATGGGTATTTAAGTGACATTATATTTGGAACCTACTCAATCGCGCTTGACCACAAAACGTAATAACCCGAAGATACTCATCACACGTTATTTCTCGATGTCAAGCACTTTCTGGACTCACCTCTCGTATTTGTTTTTACTTGATGGTTCCCCTGCTTGCATTGGGGGAGGTGTGTACAATGCATGCAATAGGAGAATGTGGTGATCTTGGGTGGATGACTACTCATAAGGGCCTAATATTGTTGAATACGACCAGGCCTGCATTAGTGCATACTAGAGTGTATTAGTATGTATTAGTATATAGTACTGGCCATTAGATATTATTTTAAAAGAGAACCAATCAGAAATAATCACATGGTGTATTACTAAGTAAATGAATACAACATTCATCATAAAGATGATGAATCAAAACATAGGTTTATGAAGAAATTCAACAAAAAATGCCAACACCATGAGAACCAACAACTTCTGTAACCAAAAGAGGTCAAGTTACAGTCCATGACATACTTGACAGTACATAGAAGATGACTCTATGAGAAATATCAGAGAACACTAGTCTTTTTACAAGTACTTGCTACAATATCATTCAAACTACAAGAGAAGGAGCAAGAAAAACTGGCACTACGAAGTTGTGTGCGATAGAAAATCTTGCCCTATTACCAAAATCAGTAAATGGTTCAAATGATGTTCTTAACAAGGAGGAAAAGAATGACTTAGTTGAAGCAGTATTAAAGGATACTAAGCACCGTCGCATGACCTTTACCCCACTTGCTGAGGCCTTTATGGTTTTTTTTTTTTTTCCTAAATCAAGATTGATATTACTATAATAATGTTATATACATAACTAAACAATAAACAACTAATAGACAATTTAGATATTAGCTGACAGACAGTTGTAAAGCCTTTGCAAGGAAATAAAATCCATCCCTAAAAGCCGGCTACAAAGCCAACTCAGAGCCCATATCAGGTCTGCCTGGCAGACATTCAATAGTGTTGGGGTATTGGTTGCAGCCTTAAAGACCGGAGTCAGGATGGTTGCAACCAGTGAGGAAGTGGTAGTTAGCCAAGGTTTCGGATAATAGAACCTCATGGACAATGGTAGAAGATTGCAGCCGGGCAGGAGAAAAGTGTTAGGGATGTTAGGGGATTTGCCAGTAGAGGATTTTCCTTAGTTATATAAAGAGGTATGCTCCCCTTGGATTTACTTGCTTTATGCAACCTGGTAATTTCCTGTCTACACCTGTAGTTAGGAATTACAACTATGGTTCTTCATCAAATCACCGGAACCTCTGAAAGCTGACCCTGATCCCTGAGACCCTGTACTTGAAACTCTGGAACCTTGATACAAAAGCATCTTCTTTGTATACTTGCCCCCCTCTCTTGTCCTGCCTGCCCTGGTTTGCCTTGGACTTTTTACCCTTGACTCCATACAGACCATCCCTGTTATACAAGGTTTCATCTACGAGGATCCATTGCATACCACATCATCTCCTGATGCATTGAAATCTCCCCTGCGCTTTTCACAAATCTGAATCACACTGCCAGCCAATCTAACGAGCACTTGGGCAACACGACCCATGACCAGAGATACAACTTTCTCCCCCACGTCCTGGATATCCTCCCCTAGGCCATAAACCTGCCAGCACCCAGCACGTCCTACACTAATAACCGATTGCGAGAACAACTTCGAAGATTGACTAAAGAACTTGTGACCCTCTGCCTTAAGGGCCAAGGCCTTGAGACACATCTTACTACAACATAAAAAGGCCTAGCGCATGCCCACGCGACCGTCACCTTGCTTAACAACATCCTCGCCAATGCTCCTTTAGGTCCTGCTGCACCCAGCAGCAGTAGCAACAAAGCCATAGATACCAAACATAGAAAGGTTCAATAGCGCCATAGATAAGTATTACCCCTTCGCCACCCAACTACATATTAAGCTCTACTGGGACTGCCACTGGTTTGACCGTAAACAACACTCTCTAGCATACACTATTGACCTCCTCACAGGGTCTGCCCTCCTGGAGGTACAACCCAAGATTACCAACAAGGGTATCAACTACGCCGAGACTGAGGCCTTGTGGGCAGAATTAGAACAGGCATTTGGGAACCCCAACTGTGTGGCCACAGCGGAAAGTGGAAGGAGGGACCTCACCCAGAAGAACCACACTGTCATGGAATACCTTGCAGATTCCCAGTGCCTGGCCGCCACTACCAACTGGAACAAAGCTGCTAAGCAGGGTGCCCTCCACTGCAGTCTCAGCTCAGAAGCAGAAGATGCCCTGACCATTACTGGTCACCCTTTGGAGACACTGACAGCATGGGCCAAGTTGCTGAAAAAGCTGGACAACAATATCAGGACCCATGTGGCTGACGAGTAAGGCTCCTCCTGCCACTCATGGGGCACCTCCGCGCCCACTCTACCTTACTCTACCACTCCAGCTCCCACTACCGCGACAGCTATGGGTAAAGCCTGGGGCCCTATGGACCTCTAAGTGGGATATCAAGCCCTGACCGAAACACAATGGGACTACAGGATCAGAAGGGAAGTATGCCTGTACAGTAGGAGTCATGGACACATGGCCACACATTGCCCAAACAAGAGACCCCATCACATGCAGGCCACCGCCATCCTGAAGTTTGAGCCCACTATGGTCTCGGACAGCACGGGCCCCGCAACTGACTAGTCGTAAAACTAGTCATCCCATGTACTGAATATAGTCCTGGCATAGGCCATGTGAAGTCTTTCTCTTGTTTCTCTATACCTAGTTTGTCTTTGGATCAAATGGAGAACTGAATTGAAGATAACCACTTGCTGATCATCTGCAATGTCATAGGCAATGAAAATGTAATCCATTGTCATGCTCTCCTCAAATCTGCAGCTACTGGATATATATTTATGGATAAAGGCTTTGCTTGCCACCACCACTTCCACTTGTTTGAGTTCAAAGAAACTATTCAATTAGCAGTAATAGATGGCAGGCTTATCAGCTTAGGCACTATTACCCACTAGACCCAGATAGAGCTGAAGATCAAGGACGACCTAGGGGCCCTGCGAGCCTTCATCACCGAACTAGGCAGATCCCCCTTGAACCTTGGCATCCCCTGGCTCAAAGAACATGATATGACTATCTGCTTCACAAGTAATACCATTGCATTGACGTCTGACTATTGTCTAGAAAACTGCACCCCCAATATGACCAGCATTCGAGGAGCTGAAGAGGAGATTCCCCATTTCCTGTAAGCCTATGCCATAGAATGAGCCCTGGCCACAAGGTACTCAAAAAATAACAAGTTTGAGACCTTGTGCTACCAAAATACCATGATTTTATATCACTGTTCCTGGAACAGAAATACAATCAGTTACCCTCACAGTGACCAGATGACCACCCCATTCCCTTACTACCAGGTTTTAGACCCACTGTCGGCCCGATGTACAACCTGTCCTGCCCAGAGATGGTGGCACTATGGGACCAACTCAATGAAAACTTCCAAAAGGACTTCATCCAGCCCTCCACCTCTCTGGCAGCTTCCCTATCCTATTTATCAAAAAGAAGGACAAATCATTATCCTTGTACATAGGCTACAGGACTCGGAACAATGCGACAATCAAGGACAGGGCCCCTTACCCTTGTTAACAAAAGCTTCTATGCCAATCTCCAAGGCCAAAATCTTAGCTAAGCTGGATCCCCATGACGCATACAACTTGATCCACATAAGGAAAGAGAAAGAGCGGGAAACAGCCTTCCTGACCTAATATGGTTTATATGAGTTCACGGTCATGGTGTTCCAACTCACCAATGCCCCCATCACCTTTCAGGCATATATCAATGAGGCTCTAGACCACTGATTGGAGTGTTTCTGTACCCTCTATTTGGATAGTATTTTCATTTGTAGTGAGACCAAAGAGGAACATATTGAGAATATCTGTGGGATCCCGAAAGCACTAGGGGACACCAAGTTAGAGTTTAAGTCCTCGAAGTGTCGGTTGCATGGGGACCAGGTCGAGTAGCTCACAATTATTACCACTACTCGAGATATCTGAACGGAGAATACTAAAGTGAAGACCATAATCCTATTGCCTAAACCCGACCAGGTGTAACGACCTAGCATGCATGAGCTATGGAAGACAGAACCTGTACCTACACAGGTAGCCAGGAGGCAAACTGGTAGGACGCGGCAGGCAAGTAAGTACTGCACCTGTGGAGACCGAATGGCCCGGGCTGCGGGAATGAACACAAGTCGCTGGTCAGGGACTCACGGACCTGGATACACCCAGGAGCCGTATCAGGGTACTTAGGGACTTCTGAAGGGGCAGTTGCTCAGCCAGGCCGGGTAACTGGAGGCTGGTCAGAAATGTCCATTGCCTGTGACGGGATAGACAGGGTAACAGGAAAAAGTTATCTTGTCCGTGGGACAAGGTTGCCCTACCCTCGGGATTAGGTTACCCTGCCCGGGGGCTTGAGTGACACTGCCCGGAGTCCTGAGTTACCCTACCTTTCAATATGAAGTCCCGCGGGGAGTTCGGCAAAATTGACTAGAATGTTCGTCCTGCGAAGCCATGTGTTATACAGGAATCTGGGGTTCCAGGGGATGCTATTGGGCGAGCTAAGTAGCTGCAATGAAGCTGTAAATTGAAGACATTATTCCTATCATACCTCTCCAGCCCCGCCTTATGGCCCAGATGTCATGGCGAAAGGTTGTGTAGTTGTGAACAGTCTAGAAAAGAGTAATATTTACAGATATGCTTACAACACCGTATATGTCACTTCCATCGGGTCGACCGCAGGGTGTTCACAGGATGTATAAGGGGGCATAGGGTGGAAGGAGCAGTACCTTCCCCAAGTTGTTCAGAGCAAAACAGACAACAAGCGGCGGAGGTAACTGGTGTTAACCGTGTGGGTCCCGAAGGCAGTCCCGGGTGGTGCCGGGGCGACTGGGAGAGTTTTACACCTACCAAGCCCGACTGTGCTGTCAATGCTATAGGCCCTGAAAGGGAAGTGGGGAGACACTAAAAGCATGATTCTTACCACAGGTAAGCTAGGTCTGATGTAGTGGTCATGGGTAGCGTCCATTGTATCACTCCCGGACTACCATGTCCTGCAGAGGGCACCGGAAGCCCAAGACCTGTAAATAGTAAATAGATAAACCACCCATGTTAGCTTCTGGAGTCAAGTAGACATCAATGCATATGGGAAGGGTGTCATAGACAGTCTGGTTCATGAGGTGTCTTGACCATTAGCCACGGGCGAGAGACCGATGCCCAGAGGTTTTCAATCAGGCGGGCAAAATGGAAATGTACCGCAGAAACGATAACCACATAAGGTGAACGCCGACCAGAGTATGTCAACACATGCATGCGCGACGGGTGTGCCAGGAGACATGTCGGACCACCCTTACCGGAGAAGGGTGTGTTTGAATGGTTGGAGTAAACTGGTAGAGGAGTTGCTGGCATAAGATCAAACTACCTGAAAGTCTATGCGAGAACTCCCCTTCCCCAACAATCAATCCTCTCGAGGCGTTAATTGAGTGAAGCATCAAGCTTAATGATATCAAGTTTTACAGTTTACTTTACTCTTACATTTATATGAACTTTTGGCGATAGGTTTGAAGTTGTTCAGTACGGTTGCAACCTTGCGATCCATCTTCCTAGAGATGCTCCCGTTACAGTATATCATTAAGCGAGCTCCTGGCTTAACTCCTCTCCTGGTTAATTGTTTTTCCAGCCTGCGGCACTGACCTAGCGTGAATACTGGTAATCTTGTCTAGAACATGCAGCCGGAGTTGGAAAGCGCAATGGCTATTACCGAACTTCGAACCAGAATGGAATCCAACTTGGATTCGGACACTGGCATTGAAGAGAACTCCGCCAAGACATTTCCTGCATAGGTTTTCGCGCCTGTCTGCGGTATTGAATAGGACAGCCGGCAGTTACTTCTGGAGGCCGCCCCAATTCAGTTACCTGATGATTGTGTTGATCTCAGGATTACAGACCCTCGCGCTGTGCCGCTTTCGTTCTTGCAAGATTCCGCCCTTGTCTACAACCTGCTCCCTCTCCTGCTGCAAGGGGTGCCATATAGCGAGTTCTCCTACGAGTTCGTCGACCCTTACACCCGCCAGGAGGTATCCAAGTCGATCCACGATGCAAAGCAGGAACTGAAGAGCTGGAATGCCCTGGAGCAGCAGGTGTTCCGTAAACAGATTACTATGGCAGCGGTGGAATGGATGAAAGTATAGCACGAGGCATACCTGCGAATGTTGAGAGACCAGAAGACATTGAAGAATCGTATGGCAGCACTGGAAAGGGCCTTCGCAGGAGGTTATAGTATTGATGGAGTGAATGACGTACTGATGATACAGGCCGAGCCCCCACTCCCACTGGTCCACACGAAGCCAGAGAACTTAGGGATGGAACTGGCTATGAGAGCTAATCGTGAACAGTGGAGGGCGTACCCAACTCCCATGGGTATAAGAATGTTGGAAAGCCTCAAGGGTGAAGGCTACAGCTATACCTCATCCTTCACAAGAGCATCAACAGGGTCTCTGTCTGTCCCGTGCTCGATCGCCCGCAGTCGTTCAGGAAGTCCGGCGATTGGACCAAGCGATGGGCGTCGGGTTAAGAAAATGGTGTCGAAGCCAAAGCGTATCATGGCACCAGATACATGGGACCCTACCCCTCGCCTGACCCCTGCTCCCACTAACTCCCCTGCAACACCGTCAGTTTCAACTCGCGTACCTCACATCGCTGCTCCAGGATCCACACCTTTAACCCTCTCGCTACCCGCTCGTGATGCCTTTCCTGCCATAGTGTTCCTACCAGCATTATTGGCTACCCCTGGGTTCCGACCACTGCGCGCGTGACCACGGGTATTTATCGAACAGGTAAGTCGCCCGGAAGAGCGAGTACCTATGGCTCCATCACGAGGGACTCCGATCCCAGGACCTGGGATACCTGCTCGCTCCGTTCCTTGGGCACCTGTGAATCCCTCTGCGACCTCGAAACCAACCCCTCCCTCCATGCTCCCCACGATCACAAGGGGCGAGTCGCATAGCCCAGACGAACTTTGCCTGTGGGGCTGCCAATCTCAAGAAACCCGTATGGGATGGATTCATTACCACACATATGGGTGCCGCAAGGCACAACGGACCCCCGTAAGGCATTGAAAAGGGCAGAAGAATGGAGATGGACAGCCAACATGTGGGTATCGTGGCTCATGGAGGCATGTTGGCCCGCGGATGCAACCCCTGAGCTGCCCAGCTCTACAGGCATTTCTGCAGATGACTCATGTGGTGCCTAGCCGAACTCCTAAGAGAGGGCGATGCCCGGTTGCACCACCAGCATCAGCACCAGCAGGGGCTAACCCCCCCGAGGATAGGAATTAGGATCGCCAGGAGGAGCAGTTTGATAGGTATGACAGACCCCGGGAGACAGCAGGCGGAAATGACATGAAAGGTAGCAGTGGAAATGCACCTCCCGGAGGTGGTGTAAGCGGAGCAGAAGGAGATCCAGGGAACTTCGACCATAACAGTTTGGATGATGATGATGCTGATTCTCTCCCTGACTTGACACGCTTTCTTGGTGCTCGCAAGGAAGATTGGAGTGACGGGAAAAACCAGTGTGGGACCGCCGTGCTAAGCAGCTACAATGGGAGTTCCGGAGCAAATCGACCTCAGGGCCATCCCCCTGACAGCAGCAGAAGAAGCCGGAGAAGTTGAGCGGTATTCCGGCGTTCAATGGAAAGGTTACCAAACTTGCAAGCTTCCTAATGTTAGTGGAGGTCAAGTTCCAATACTTTGCAGTGTGAAGGTTGACTCATATGGACAAGGTAAACATGGTGATCCCCCTCTTGGAAAATACCGCGCAAACGTGTTATCTCGGGCTGCACTCACACAGCAACAAAGATGCAGCCCAGTGACCTGGCGTGCCGGTTGACAACAGTAACCGATTGCGAATATGGAAAGGATTCCGGGAACAACTGCACCAAAGCTTTGGCGGTGACAAAGTGGAACGAGACTGATCCCTTCTTGCGTGGCGTTCCCTGGTGATGAAGCTACATCACCTTGATGGGTACCTGGACAGGATAATTGACTACATGTACAAGCTTAGCTATACAGATCTAGTACAGGTACAAGACAAGGTCCGGTCAGGTATTACCCAGGAAGTTCAGAACCCGTGGGCACTCAAGGAGCCCCACCCACCCACTTGAATCACTACCTTGATTCTTTGCGCAAAGTTGAACACAGGCTGGAAGACAACACCCAGTTCAGTAACTGGGTTATCCATTCTGTCCAACAGTCTCAGCCAATGGAAAGGAAGGACTATAGGTCATCCACTTCTGGGAGGTTTGGGAAGAAGGAAAAGGTTTTGGGCAGACAGGACCAGAGGCCTGCCAAACTTACTAATTTCAATACGTGGAAAGAGGCGAAGCCGGGGACTTCCGAGTGTGAAATGGCGTATAAGGCAATCCAGGCGACTTGGACAGAACGTCGGAGAAAGCGGAACCAGTGCACCAAGTGTGAACAAAGTGGTCACTTCTGGCGGAAGTGTACCGCCACGTCCCCAGTCATTAGTTCATCCAAACAGGCTCATGGGTCGCAACGGTCAGCCGTGGTAAGCGAGGCCACAGGAATAGTCCAGTGGCTAAAGCGCATTGAAGTGCCCCCTCTGGCCTCCAGGTGAAAGAGACTTAAAGTCCGCCAGGCATCACCTCAGATCATGGGGGTTGATACTGACGCTTCGGAATACGTAAGAACCCATACTGTTTAAGGTGTAACCTTATTAACCCACAGCTATAGACCCCTGAGAGATAAATAGACATGATCTGCGGAGTTGGCTTCGGAGATAGGTAAGTACCCTTCTACTGCATAAACGACCCTGATACTGAGTACACCCAGGTGGTGTGGGCAGGTAGATGTTGCGGGGCATGCGCGGTGGGCTGGGCTATCTCTGCTTGATTGGGTTTCTCATTATTTCCATTGTTCTAGTTGTACGTATTTCTTGCAGGATTCCCTTAGGTGAATGGGCAAGTCATAGCACATTATTTTGGTTGAGGCTGGGTGAGGTCCTGCTCAAGGAGACGCTTAACATTGGGCAAGCCAGGTTGCCTCGCTTAGAACCGGTCCGACAGGGGACTTCTATCCACCAGGTGAAAACATCGCTATGTTTGGTACAGGCGGAATTGGTTCAGGCTGGACTTGATCAAATAAATGGTGACGTTTACAAGTTTACTGGAGGGGGGTTTAGTAACCGAAATCCGGCTGGTATGATAGTAAACAGTCCGGTTAATGATAACGGAGAAATCCCACTGCCTTAACATTTACCGACCCATTGTGGCCGCTCTGGTGTCGCAAGGCAAGACACCAAAAGCATTCACTAAGCCAAGGTGACTAAGTCCCCAAAATAAGCGAAGAGGAAGAAGCGTGACAGCTTGCCTCGTTATACCAAGTCTGTCCACCTGCGGGTCAGGTTAGACTGGAAGAGAGGAGCTAGAAAGGTAAGCGTGGGGGCGCTCCTGCTACTGGGTAGTGGAGCTGCTGGGCCAGTACTTAGTAGCCGATGGGTTAAGCAGACTCAGGCATCTTGCGTACAACGAGAGATACACATGCTGGTAAGCAACACAAGCAGTAATCACATTCCCGGGTCAGGTCTACACTCTACCCAGTCATTAGAGAGGAGAATAGGTGATCACCACTAGGATATGCGTTTCGAAGTTGCGGATATGCCCAACACTAAGGTGGATGGGTACCCACCTATGTCTTGGTTGAGAGACCATAACCCTGACATAGATTGGAAGGTAGGATCACTAACCTGGCGCTCAGATTTCTGCAAGGCTAACTGCTTGGCAGAGCGGGGGCGGTTAATATTCATGGCCAATGAAGAGTTACTAGCCGAAGGCCCTGGTGATGTGTACCTATTGGGAATTGTACAATTCCCCGATCAGGAAGGTGCTGACATTACGGTTAAGCCACTCCCTAAGTATAAGGACTATGGAGATATCTTCAGTCAAGAACGGATTGAGGCACTGCCGCAGGACTCGAACTATATCCACATGATCGGGTTGCAACCCAGTACTCAACCTCCATTGGGGCCTATCTACCCGTTAACGGAAAAGGAGCTTAAGGCACTCCGGGAATATCGCAATGACACCCTGCAAACGCACAAGCTACGGCGGTCCACTTTCTTGGCCGCAGCCCCTACTCTCTTCGTGCCAAAACCAGATGGTACATTAAGACTGGAAATAGATTACCAAGGGCTGAACAAAATCACAGTGAAGAGTAAGTCCCTTCCAACATTGATGACGAAACTGCGAGATAGGTTGGGAAAAGGCCTTGTGTTCACCAAGTTGGACATGAAGAACAGCTACTACCTTCTGAGGATGCCACAAGTTGAGGAATGGAAGATAGCCTTCCGGTGCAGATATGGACAGTACGAATACATAGTCATGCCGTTTAGATTGTGCAATGCCACAGCAACTTTGCAAAGCATAATAAATGTGGTCTTTCGGGATCTCATGGATGAAGGAGTCATCGTGTACATAGATGACACCATGATCTACTCCGAACCTCTGGAAGAGCACCTCGTCATGTTGAGATGTGTCATGGAGAAATTGCGGAAAACTAGACTATGGGTAAGCATGAAGAAGTCCAGTTTCCACCAACAGGAGGTTGAATTCCGCGGGTACAAGATCTCCGATATGGAGATCTCTATGTTCTTGGAGAAGGTGCAGACAACCAGGTGTTGAGCACCTTCGACATGCGTTGTTGAGGTTCCAAGCTGTATGGCATTTGCCAACTTCGCTCATCGGTTCATAGAGGGTTTCAGCAAGATAGCGACACTTCCAACAAACTTGACAAGGAAGGATGTCCGATGGGAATGGATACCTGCACGTGAGCAGGCCTTCAAACATTTGAAGGAGGCCTTAATGTCCAAACCTAGCATAGCACATTTTGACCCTGAACGGCCAACATGGCTGGAAACCGACGCTAGTGATTTCGCATTAGAAGCCGTTCTCGTGCAGTTCTGTGCAGAGGAGATATGGCATCCAGTGGCCTACCATAGTATGAAGTCTCACCTAGAGGAGATTAAATATGCTGTCCATGATAAGGAATTGACTGCCATCGTGGCGGCATTCAAGGAATGGGATCATCTGCTACCCCCCGCAAGGGACCAATTGGGGATCTATACAGATCATAAGAATTTGGAGTACTTTAAGAGTACCAAGGTCCTTAACCGTAGATAGCACCACGGGGCAGACTTCCTGCGACCATTTAACTTCTCGGTGGTTTACCAAGAAGAACAGTAGAATGAGAAGCAGGATCCCTTGTTGCAGCATAGGGACAACCGCCCTGAAGGGGCGCGCGATTTGCTGCCAAAGTTGTTTTTTTGCCCTGGACTGTGGGTTGGGAGCTAGTAACGGGACATCTTGTGACCACAAGACTTGCAGGTGTGCCAAGGATTTCAGCTCCAGTCGTCCTTTTTGGATCACCTGCAGGTAGCAATAACCACAGCCCAGGAATACTGGAGAGTCCTGAAGGCAACGGCTGGCAGTAAGAAAGAGGCCGACCAACATTTTGTGCCGGAAAAGGGCATGCTTCTGTACAAGAACAGGTGGGATGTTCCCAAGGCCCAGAAGGGGAAACAAACAATCAGGGAGACTGAGAATGACTGCCAAATCGCGGGGCACTTCGGGACGTACAAAACTATTGACAGGGTTGGGGCTAACTTCTATTGGCCAAAGATGGACCAGCAGATCAGCGACTATGTGCGAACATGTGATGCATGCCAAAGAAATAAGTCCATCAGGCACAAGAAGTTTGTGCTGCTGGAACCTATTGATGTTCCTATTGGGCCGTGGATAGCAATTTCAGTGGACTTCATTGTAGCGCCTCCACAGTCCGCAGGTTATACCAAGATCTGGGTCATAGAGGACAGATTCCCCAAAAATGGCCCATTTCATTCCCCTGACCACCGAGGTACCTATCAAGGAGCTTCGCTTGATATTCCTGCAGGAAGTTTGGCGCCTTCATGGACTCTCAGAGTCAATCATCTCCGACCGAGATGGCCGCTCCACATCGAAGTTCTGGACGAGTCTAATAGACTTGTTGCAAGTGAAACTAAACATTTCGCCTGCATTCCACCCTGAGCGTGATGGGGCAAACCGAGAGGGTTACTCAGGCATTGGAGCAGTACTTGCATAGTTGCTGTTCTTCCAAACAAGATGATGGGGTTTTGCTGTTACCCCTTGCGGAGGATGCGTACTAGACCTCGACATCAGTATCCAGCAGGTTGTCAGCATTCGAGATCAACTCTAGGTTTGACCCCAGGACAAACCGGGCTGGTGTCATGTCTGATACTCAAGGAATACACCCTATCGGTGAGCTCTTGGTAAGGGAATGCGAAGGAACCAGGGAAGAGATTTGAGAAACGATTCCAGGGGCACAAGAAAGGCAACGGAAATGGCGTGACCAGAAAAGGTTGCTATCACCGGACTATGGTGCCCTGGAGGTTGTGACTGCTGGGCGGGCGAAGAAAGGGGAGCGCGTGATGTTAAACCGAAAGAACATTCGCACAAAGCCCGCGATGCAGAAGCAGGACCACCAGATGTTTGGCCACTTTGTGGTCAAATGTCGCCTGCGTAATCCAGCCTACGAACTCCAACTGCCCACCAGATGGAGCCCTACACAGGTTTCAATCTCACGTTGCTCGAACCCTATCGCCAGGATCTGGCAGCAGGTAGGGTCAAGGATGTCCCTACCCCGGAACTTGTCGACAACGAGCCCTGTTACGTTATGGAGACTGTTGTGGATAGCCGCTAGTACGGAGGAGGAATGGCGAAGTTTCCATCACACTTCGTCCAGTCCCTGATTTCATGGGAAGGCTGCGGGACTGAGGAGAATTCATGGGGGCCCTCTGAGATGCCAGAAGGGACAGGCTTACCGCCCATTCTGGATTTCCACCAAAGATATCCATCCCAGCCCAGGGACCATAGGGTCTTGGGGGAATCACGTGGTGGAAATAAGAGATCACCCTAATGGTCCGGGACGGACCATAGAGAAAAGGGGAGTAATGTAACGACCCAGCATGCATGAGCTATGGTAGAGGGAACCTATAACCATACCACTAGCCAGGAGGCGAACTGGTAGGAACCGGTAGGCAAGTAAGTACTTGACCTACGACGTCCCGATGGTCGGGGCTCCGAGAATGACCAGAGTTGTCTGGTCCGGGACTTAGGTACCTGGATACACCTGGGACTGGTGTCAGTGTACTTAGGGACATCTGCAGGGCCAGTGGCTTGGCTAGGCCACGGAACTGGAGACAGGTCAGATATGTCTATTGCCGGCGACGGGACAGACAGGGCAACAGGGAAAGTTTATCTTGTCCGCGCGACAAGGTTGCCCTACCCTGGTGATGAGGTTACCCTGCCCTGGGGCTTTGGTTACCCTGCCCGGAGTCTGGAGTTGCCCTGCCTTTCAATATGAAGTGCCTGGGGGGGTTCAGGAAAATCTGCTGCAATGCTCGTCACGTGAAGCCATGAATGATGCTGGAATCTGGGGTTCCAGGAGATGCTATTGGGCGAGCTATGTAGGTTCGAGGGAGGTGTAAATTGGAGACATTATTCCTATCTGTAACGACCCAGCATACAGGAGCTATGGTAGCCGGAACCTACACCCATACAGGTAGCCCAGAGGCGAACTGGTAGGAACCGGCAGGCAAGTGAGTACTTGACCTACGAAGACCCGATGGCCCGGGCTCCGAGATGAGCAGACTTAGTGGACACAAGTATTTGGGTACATGGCTACGCCCAAGATTGGTGTCAGCGTACTTAGGGACCTATGAAGGGCCAATACACAGCTAGGCTGGGTAACTAGAGAAAGGCCGGGTGGGTCTATCCCCGGAAGTGGGCTAGATAGGGTAACAGGAGAAAGTCCACTTGTCCACTGGACAAGATTACCCTACCCTCAGAACAGGGTTACCCTGCCTTGAGGCTTGGATTACCCTGTTCAAGGGCCTGAGTTACCCTACCTGCCAATACGAAGTCCCTCGGGGAGTTTGGGAAAAATGACTGGAATGTTTGTCACACGAAGCCATGCATAATACTGGAATCTGGGGTTCCGGGAGATGCTATTGGGCGAGCTACGCAGCTACGAAGAAGCTGTAAATTGAAGACATTATTCCTATCATGCCCCTCCGGCCCCGCCTTGAGGCCCGGACGTCATGGGCAAACGGTTGCGTAGTTGTGTGCAGTCTAGCAAAGGAGGATCTTTGGAGACCTGCTTGCAACACCGTATACGTTGCTGCCGTCCGGTCGACCGTAAGCTGTTCGCAGGATATATAAGGGGGCATAGGGTGGAAGGTGGAGTACCTCCTCCAAGTTGTTCGGAGTAAAACGGACCAAAACTGACGGAGTTAACGGGAGTTAACCGTGGGGGTCCCGAAGGTAGTCCCGGGTGGTGCCGGGACGACTGGGAACGTTTTGCACCTACCACGCCCAAGGATGTCCCCAACGCCATAGGCTCTGAGAGGGAAGTGCAGAGACACTAAAAGCATGATTCCTACCGCAGGTAAGGTGTATCCGAGGTAGTGGTCGTGGGTAGCGCCCATTGGATCACTCCTGGACCACCGTACCCTGCGGAAGACACCGGAAGCCCGAGACTCGTAAATAGTAGATAGATAAACCGCTCACGGTAGCTTCCGGCGTCAAGAAGAAATCAACGCGCATGGGAAGGGTGTCATAGATAGTCTAGTTCAGCAAGGGGTCTTGACAGTTAGCCACTGGCAAGTCCCCGATGCGCAGAGGTTTTCACTCCGGCGGGCAGAATGGAAATGCGCCGCAGAAACGATATGCACATATGGTGAACGCCGACTAGAGCGGGTCGACACATACATGCCCGAAGGGGGTGTCAGGAGACGTGTCGGACCGCCCTTAGCGGAGAAGGGTGTGCTCGAATAGTTGGAGTAAACTGATGGGGGAGTTTCTGGCATAAGATAAAACTACCTGAAAGTCTATGCGAGAACTCTCCTACTCCAACAATCAATCCTCTCGAGACCTTAATTGAGTGAAGCGTCAGGCTTAACGATATTAAGTTTTACCGTCTACTTTACTCTTACATCTGTGTGAACTTTTGGCGATAAGTTTGAAGTTGTTTGGTGCGGTCGCAACCTTGGGATCCATCTTCCTAGGGGTGCCCCCGTTACACTATCATAGCCCTCCGGCCCCGCCTTGAGGCCCGGACGTCTTGGTCAGGCGGATGTGTATTTGTGTACAGTCTAGCAAAGCAGAATCTCTACAGACATGCTTGCAACACCGTATACGTCGCTGCCTTGCAGTCGACCGCAAGCCGTTCACAGGATATTCATGGGGGCATAGGGTGGAACGTGGAGTACCTCCTCCAAGTTGTGGGCAGTAAAGGGGACCAAAACTGACGGGGTTAACTGGTGTTAACTGTGGGGGTCCCAAAGGTAGTCCCGACTCGTGCCGTGGTGACTGGGAGAGTTTTACACCTACCAAGCCCGAAAGTGCTCCCAACGCTATAGACTCGGAAAGGGAAGTTCAGAGACACTAAAAGCATGATTCATACCACAGGTACGGTAGATCCGAGGTAGTAGTCATGGGTAGCGCCCATTGGATCACTCCCGAACTGCTGTGTCCTGCGGAAGACACCCGAAACCCGAGACCCGTAAATAGTAAATAGACCAACCGCTCACCATAGCTTCCGGAGTCAAACAGTGATCAATGCATATGGGAATGGTGTTATAGATAGTGTAGTTCATTAGGTGTGTTGACTGTTAGCCACTGGCAAGACACGGGTGCGCAGAAGCTTTCACTGCAGCGGGGAAAATGGAAATGCACCAAAGAAACGATAGCCGCATAAGGTAAAAGCTGACCAGGACATGTCGACAGATGCATGCCCGCCGGGTGTGCCAGGAGATGTGCCGGACCACGCTTAGCGGAGAAGGGTCTGCTCGAATGGTTGGAGTAAACTGATCGCGGAGTTTCGGGCATAAGATAAAACTACCTGAAAGTCTATGCGAGAACTCTCCTACTCCAACAATCGCCTCTCTCAAGACGTTAATTGAGTAAAGCATCTGGGTTAACGACATTAAGTTTTACAGCTTACTTTACTGTTACATCGGTCTGAACTTTTGGCGATAAGTTTGATGTTGTTCGGTGCAGTCGCAACCTGGGAATCCATCTTCCTACAGGTGCTCCCATTGTGCTAGGTGCATGATGTGTATGCCTTCTTGGGATTTGGTGACCGCCATGGCTGATTTATCAATGCTTATTGCCATCTTACCCAGCCACCTATGGCCCTGATCAAAAAGTATCAACCATTTTTCCGGACTTCTCAGTACTTGTATGCTTTTGGGAATCTCAAGATGCCCTTTACGACTGCCCCTGTTTTGGCCCATTTCAAGTTGTTCAAAGAAGGTATTATCCAAACAGCTACCTCAGACTTGATATCCAGCCGTGTTATGTCATAACGTGGCAATAACAGGGTACTACACCCTATTGCCTTCTACTCGCAAAAGTACACCCCCGCTGAATACTGGGATAACATCTATGACCCGGAACTTATGGCCATATTCTGCGCTTTTGAGGAATGGAGACGCTATCCCATAGGCATTAAGGTCATGATCCTGGCTGACCATTCCGACCTAAAGTACTGCATGACCAAGAGACTCTTGAACCGTAAACAAGATGGGCACTTGCAATTCCTTACCCAATTTGATTATGACATTGAACACTGGTCCAGAACCCTTCATGGAAAGGTGGATGCATTAACCCCAATGCAAGTGCCAATAGAGGAGGAGGAAGAGGAACAAGAAGGATACCAGATGCAGGCAATGTTGTAGCCCCATAACATGTATTTCTTGGTGAACCTCAAACTCCCCATAAGAGCATTTCCGCTAGAAGATCTTGGGCACAAAGCATGTAATGCTGAACCCGCACCTACACAGATTCTGAAGGCATTGAACTAAGGCAACCAACATTCTCAGCCCACCTCCCTGACGGAATGCTGAAGGAACGCGAACTGGCTACTATGCCATGACCACCTCTACGTCCCGGGCCATCAAGCCTTGCGGCTGTACCTAATTGATGAAACCTTTGGCCACCGCACTGCAGGACATCCTGGTAGAGTCAAAACCCATGAACTGGGTTCACACGATTTGTACTCACCTGGCATGCATTGATGAATAGGTCGTTTCGTGAGGAACTGTGGTACTTGCCCAAGCAGCTACACGTCGCGCAACATCCATTTTGGCATATTACATCCACTGATTGTCCCTGACCAGGGAGCGGAACCTGTCTCCATAGATTTGGTTACCGACCTACCCTGGAGTCAGGGCAATGATGGCCTCCTGGTTGTGGTGGATGCGTTAACCAAGATACGGCATCTGATCGCCTGCCAGGCAATGATCGATGCTCCCACATTAGCAGAATCGTTCCTGCAATATGTCTAGAAATACATTGGTCTTTCTACCAGCACCATCATCTCAGACCGCGGCACCTAGTTTACCGTACAGTTCAGGCAAGTGGTTTGTAATCGTCTGCAGATGTCCCAGAAACTCTCAACAGTCTGCCATCTCTAGGCCGATAGCAAGACCAATAGAATAAATGCTATCCTTGGACAATACCTGTGCGCTCATGTCGACTGCCAACAGGATGATTGGGCCCTTGGGCTTCCCATGGAACGATTCGCGGCTAACAACCTGTAACGACCCAGTGTACATGAGCTCTGGCAGCCTGTCCCTATACCGATACAGACAGCCATGAGGTGGACTGGCAGGAACCAGCAGGCAAGTACTTGACCCGTGGAGACCCGATCCCGGGCTCTGACATTAACAGAAATGGTTGGCTAGGTACTTAGGTACTTGGTTACAGCCAGGCACAATGTCAGGGTACTTAGGGACCTCTGACAGGGTGGTTGCTCTGCTAAGTTGGGTAACTGGGAAAAGGTAAAAAGAGTCTATCTCCAGCGACAGAACGGATAGGGCAAGCGGGAAAGGTTATCGGGTCCACTAGACAAGGTTGCCCTACCATCAGGATCAGGTTACCCTGCTACGGGGCTCAGGTTACCGGGTCTGAACTCCTGAGTTATCCTACCTTTCTACATGAGGTCCATTGGGGAGTGCGGGAAAAATGACTAAAACGTTTATCACACACAGCCAGGCATGGAACTGGAATGTCAGGTTCCTGGAAATGCCATTAGGCCAGCTACACAGCTCCGAAGAAGGTGTAAATTGGAGACCTTATTTCTATCATGCCCCTCCCACCCCGCCTGGGGGCCTGGATATCATGGGGAAACATTTGTGGAGTTGTACATAGTCTGGCAAGGAGGAATCTTGTAAGACCTGCTTGTAATACGATATGTATTGCAGCTGTCTGGTCGACACTAGGCTATTCACAGGAAATATAAGGGGGTTTAGGATGCAAGGTGGAGTACCTCCTCAAAGTTGTGTGAAGTAACATGGGCCAAAACAGATGGAGTTAATGGGAGTTGCCCATAGGGGTCCCAAAGGTAGTCCCGGGTGGTCCTGGGGCGACCGAGATAGTTTTACACCTACCAAGCCCAGATGTGTCCCCAATGCTACAATCTTTTTAATGGAAGTACAAAGATACTAAAAGCATTGTTCCTACTGCAGATAAGGTGGATCCAGGTTAGTGGTCATGGGTAGCATCAATTGGATCACTAACGGACTACAATATCCTGTGGAGGATACCAGAAGCCCCAGAATCGTAAACAGTATATAGATAAACCACTCACTATAGCTTCCAGAGTCATGCAGAGATCAATGCATATGGGAAGTGTGTCATAGATAGTCCAGTTCATCAGGCGTCTTAACTGTTAGCCACTGGCAAGGCACTGATGCGAAGAGGTTTTCACTGCATTGCAGAAAATAGAGATGCGCCGTTGAAATGATAACCATATAAGGTGAATGCTAGCTAGAGTGTGTCGACACATGGATGCTTGAACCATGTGCCAGGAGACATGTCAAACCACCCTCAGTGGAGAAAAGTGTGCTCCAACAGTTGGAGTAAACTGATGGGGGTGTTTCTGGCATAAGATGAAACTACATGATAGTCCATGCGCGAACTCTCCTCTTCCAACAAGCAATCCTCTCAAGACCCTAACTCTGTGAAGGGTCAGGCTTAACGATATTAAGTTTTACGGTTTACTTTACTCCTATACCTGTTTGAACTTCGGTGATAAGTTTAAGATTGTTCGACCTAGACGCAACCTTGGGATCCATCTTCCTAGTGGTACTCCCGCTGCAGTACCATGCCTCCAAACCCACCGAGCTGTCCCCGGTCTTTGCCATCCCCGGTTGCAACCCCTAGGTACACTTTCCCGATACTCCAGAAGAACCTCAGTAGGTAACTGAAGTCTAGGTATTGCCATACTCCCAGAAAGCGATCTATAGCCATGTTAGTTCTGAGATCGCCTATGTCCAGGATCATCAATAACATTATACTGATTGAGGATGCCTACTAGCCCTCCATTTCTACATAGAAGATGAAGTATGGCTTAATGCCAGAAACATCCATACCTGCTAACCTTTGTAGAAGCTGGACCACTAACATCTCGGCCCCTACTCTATCACCGCTCAGACAAGCACCTATGCCTATCGTCCTGGTCTCTCTGCCTCAATAAGGATACACAATATGTCTCCCGTAGTTCGTGGCTCAAGCTGATTGATAAGAACCCCCTTCAGAGACAGATTGTACCTCCACTGCTACTGGGAGAAGTCGACGGAGAGGAGGAATGGCGAGTGGACGGGGTGGAGGACGCCAAACTGGTATGGGGATGGCTAAGGTACCTTATTAGATGGAGGGGATCTCAGGAAGCTACCAGAGAACCCCCTGAGATCTTCAATAGACTGCCAGTGATCAACAAGTTCTACTACTGCTACCCGAACAAACCAGACCTCCTTCCTGAATAACAAACATTGGTCTCACAGGTCTTCAGTGTGGTGGAGGGGAGCTAGTATCATGGCCACCTGGTAGGTGTTCACTAGGGTTGGGGTGTTGGTTGCATCCCTAGACCCCGGGGTAAGAATAGTTGCAGCATGTGAGGAAGGGGTAGGTACCTGAGGTTTTATAAAACAGAACCGCATAGACACTGATCGAAGATCACAGCTGCATAGGAGGAAAGAATTAGTGATATGGGTGGATTTGGTAGTGCTGGACTTTCCTTGGTTATATAAAGAGGTGTGCCCCTCTTAGAGTTACTTTCTTTACACAACCTAGTAATTTCCTGTCTATACTAGTATTTAGGAATTACAACTTTGTTTCTTTATAGTAGCGCCGCAACCTCTGAATGCAGACCCTAATTCCTGAGACCCTGTACTGGAACCCCTGGAGCACTGATTCAAACATGTCTTGTTTGTACACTTGCCCCTCTCGCTTGTCCTGCCTACCGTGCTGTGCCTTGGACTATATGCCCTGAACCTGGCGCAGACCCACCCCCTTAGAGCCCAGCCCCTAGAACAATGAGACTTGCATTCCACCATCAATGTTGGACTCAGGATTGCCAGTATGCAAGGTTTGCCAAGCAGTCCGATTTTGAATCAGGCAATCGTCAGTACCATCATATGAGTTGTAACAGGGGTACCCCTAGGAAGATGGATCCAAAGGTTGCGACGGTATCAAACAACTTTAAACGTATCACCAAAAGTTCTTGCAGATGTAACATTAAAATCAACATTAAAACTTAATATCCTTAAGACTGATACTTCAGTCAATTAAGGTCGCGAGAGGATTGATGGTTGAAGTAGGAGGGTTCTAGCATAGACTTTCAGGTAGTTTTATCTTATACCGGAAACTCCCCCATCAGGTTGCTCCAACTATTCGAGCAAACCCTTCTCCGCTAAGGGTGGTACGACATGTCCCCTGGCAGACGCATTGGGCATGCACGTGTCGACATACTATGGTTGGCATTCACCTTATTCGGTTATCATTTCTGCAGTTCATTTCCATTTTGCCCGCCGCGGTGGAAACCTCTTTGCCTTGGTGTCTTGCCTGTGACTAACAGTCAAGACACCTGATGAACTTGACTATCTGTACCACCCTTGCCATATGCATTGTTCTCGACATGACTCGGGAAGCTACCGTTAGCGGTTTTTCTGTCCCCTGTTCACGATTCTGGCGCTGCCAGTGCCTTCCGCAGGATACGGTGGTCGGGACATGGTCCAATGGGTGCTACCCATGACGACCATCTTGGATAGACCTTACATGTACTAGGAATAGTGCTTTTGGTGTCTCTCCACTTCCCTTACAGAGCCTATGGCATTGGGTAGACCTTCGGGCTTGGTAGGTATAAGACTCTTCCAGTCGCCACAGCACCAGCTGGGACTACCTATGGGATCCCCACAGTTAACAGCGATTGACTCGTTTAGCCATGGTCCATTTTGCTGTGAACAACTTGCAGGAGGTACTCCACGCTACACCCTAAGTCCCCTTGTATATCTTGTGAGCAGCTTACGGTAGTCCGGAGGGCAGCAATGTATACAGTGTTGCAAGCAGGTAGGAAAAGATTGTTCTTTGCTAGACTGCCCACAACTGCGCAACCCATTGCCCATCACGTCTGGACCTCAAGGCGGGGCAGGAGGGGTATGATAGAAGCAATATCTCGAACTTACAGCTTCTTTGTAGCTGCGTACCTAGCCCAATTGCATCTCCTGCAACCCCCGATTCCAGTATGATCAATGGCTTCGCATGACAAACAATCCCGTCATTTTTCCAGAACTTGGCGCACGACTTCAAATTGCAAGGTAGGGTGACTCAGGACTTCAGACTGGGTAACCCGAGCCTCATGGCAGGGTAACCTGATTCCGAGTGTAGAGAAATCTTGTCCAGTGGACAAGATGACTTTACCCTGTTACACTGTCTACTCTCTCACTGGAAATAGACACTCCAGACCTTTCTCCAGCTACCCGGCCTGGCTGAGTAACTGCCCCTTCAGAAATCCCCAAGTACGCTGACACTGCTTCCTGGTGTATCCTGGTATGTAACGTGTCCGGGCCAGGCCCTAGTCACGTGGCAGTACGATAGCAGCAGATGGCTTCTTGATTAACAAGAAGCGAGCACAGCTTGCTAAAGGAGGCTTCAAAGGGGTGGAATAAGAGATCAAAGCAGTAACCATTCAACCATGTATATGAAGAATACTGTCACTTGAAGTCTCCTGTTTCCATCGGGGAACTCAGCGGTCTTTAAATACAGCATATCGCTTATCTCCAGTATGAGCGATATTGGCAAAAGAAGGTCTGTATCAACCACTAGGACATGAAACACTACAGGTATTAGACGATACCGTGAAACCAAACACAAAGCAATATGTGTATCAATCGATAGCAAACGAAACAATACCAGTATCAAATGATACTGTGAAACCAAACATAAAACAACCTAGGTTCCGTACCGGTTACACTCCCAAAACAAAATAACAATTTCACCAAATAAAACAACCTAATGAAACCCTAATAGCAGCTAATTCTGCTATTCTCCTGAGAGTCCGCTTAGGACCCATCCTCATGGTCATCGCTATCCTGCAACAATCTCATGTCGTCCTGCAACATCCATTCTGCAACTTCCCACCATCTTTCCAAACACTCCCCACATGGCGCTACGCATACAAAGCAACCTGACTCCCAGTAGTGTGGCAGGTGTACAACGTTTCGCATTATCCGGTCCTCCCATTCCTCTGTCTCAACATCGATTCATCCGCCATCCTCGCAGTGATCAATGTAGAATATTTTTGAGTATGCCCTTGGTGGGATGATCTCCCGGTATAGTAGGTATCCCAAAATGAGGTCGCGTCCTTTTATGCCGACTTCTTCGTAGTTTGACATTTTGTTTCTTTCGCGTAAGGTTAAGGTTTGTAAGAGGTTAAAGGTGTGGTAAAAGGTTAACAGTTTGGAGGTCTGGTAGTGTGGTCTGTTTTGTTCAGTGGTCTAGAGGGATGATGGGTCGTATTTATGTTTCGCCGGTGATCTCGCTTATGTGTTGGCTTTGCTTAGGTGTCGGCCTGGCCAAGGTTTTCTCGGGAAGGAGGATGCTTCTTAATTTCGGTTTCTTCCGTCTCCATGCAACCATCACATTTTTCTGTGATCAGGTAGCACCCACTACTGTAGCAGAAAACATGTGAGACTGTTCCTCCTCACATTCGTCCTGTCGATTCTGTTGTTATTTCTATGCATTTGTTGCAGATGTGTATGAATAGTCCCTGTGTAAGGCATCGTCCAGGGATAATATCACGGTTCACCAGCAGTCCCATTAGCTGATGGCGCAGTCTCCAAGCTACTTGCTCATAGTTTGACATCGTAAGGCTGTTGGATGGTGTGTTTTTCTTTTCGCTATTGCCAGTACTCACCCTCAGCCAGCCGGGCTAGGTATGCTGCTTCATCTTTGATTACGCGATTTTCATCATCGCTGCTTTCAAAATCGCTTTCAAAGTGGGCTGACCAGAATCCGTCCTGTATCCTTGGTCCGTGTCTGGGTGGAGGTATTGGATTTCTGGCAGTGTTGGGCTCCACGCCACTCCCACATGGTTTATCGTAGGGGGTAACTCGTCCTCTGGTTAGTTGTCGTCCCATCATTGATTAACCAATTCCATCGCATTTTCCAATCCTTCAAGGGGTTCCAGCTATTCTCTGTTTCCGGGTACCCCACCCAGTTCACTAGGAATGGGTCATGGTCATACAGTCTTCCATGGTCTCGTATGATTTCCACTTCCCATTCCGGTTTCTCGTTAACCACAATTGGGGGTGGTTTCGCGTGGCTTTTTCCAGGGAAGGAGATATTATCATTAGCGGGGTATCTTTTCACGGTGGATGCATGGAATGTCGCTTCTCAGTTTCCGTACATTCTGCCGTGCCATTTCTACCGCGCAATTTTCTGTATGCTCGTTGCGTTCGATTATCTTGAATGGTCCATGCTAGCGCGGTTGCAATTTCTTGCTACGTCCCGACTCCGTTGCGAATAAGCTTCCGTATACCAGTAACAGATTACCCTTTCCTATTGGTGTATGGTGTCCGTGTCGTTTTGCTGCTGTTCTCATGCTTCTAAATTGTGTCAATTTGATTGCATTGAATGCCCTGTTTCTGATTGCTTGGCGCCTATTTAAGAATTCGTCAGCAGCTGGTACTGTGGAGTTCTTGAAGTTTGCCAGGGGAAGTCGTGGGCAATTCTTTCCAAAAATCGCCTTATATGGTGACATACCGAGAGTTTCCGACCGTCCTGCATTCAGGTATGCTGCTGTCTCTGGTGTAGCATCAAACCGGTTGTTTTGTCTTACGTTGACTAGGTTTCGTAGACCCGGCTTCAATTCTTAAATTTTCCTTATGACCTGTCCATTGGTCCCATAATGGCCTGGTGCCGCCTTGATATGCGCAATGCCTAATGATCAACTCTGTTGTCCCCCTACATATGACCCAAACCGTGGGTCCACATCGCTTACTAGAGATGTTGGGTAGCCATAGGGTGTAAATGTTTTGTTGCGTAGAAGTTCCCAGGTTGTTATTGCTGTTACTTGCTTGGTTGTAGGTATGAGCAACGTGAATCCCGAAAACCTATCCATCGCAACCAGGATTGTGTCCTATCCCCATGAATTGTGGAAGGGTCCCGCAAAGTCAATGGCTATTGATTCCAAGATTTCCGACGGCTCGGTAATTGTCACAGCCTTTCCTTCTGGCTATTTTGTAGTCTCTTTGTTTATCTGGCATATGTGGCACTGGGTTACATATGCTCTAAAGTCCTTCCCCATTTCAGGCCAAAATAGGTGCTCCATTGCGTACCGTAAGTTTCTTTCAACACTGTGGTGGCCTTTATTGTGGATTTCACTACTGATATATTGTCTTAATTTCGTATTTCCGTATGTGGGGCCTTTCGTCATATACAGGCAGTCTTCCCCGAATCTGGTTACTGCGTATAGCATTCCGTTTACAACCTTGTAGGAGGACAAGTCTCCTGTGGAGTCAATACTCTCCTTCACCTTGTTCCAGATTGGTTCCTTCCGGTATGCTGCTATGATGTGTGCTCGGAACGTTCCGATCATTTTGTTGACTGTTTGTAAAGTGTCGTGTTCGTCTTCCAGCTCGCTTCCTCTGGTTGTCGCAGGTAGGTCTTCCTCCTCGTTGTCTTCTAAGACATCGTCGGGCCCGCGACAATATTCTGTGATGGTCGGGGGCATGTGGAGACTATTGTCTCCTTGGCAAGGCTTTCCAGCCGTTCTGCTCATCTAATCTGTGGTGGGCTATCGGGTCCCGGCATTAGGAAAGCTGCTATCGTCTCGGCCGTAAGGTTCTCTATTGGTTCTGCCTCCAGCATTTGGAATGCCAGCATTTCTGGGTTTAACAGTGCAAGAATTGTACAACATCTGGGCGTCGGCTGGTCAAAGGTGGATGGCCCTTCTCCCGGACTTGTTGGTCCTCCGCCCGTCACCTGCCGCCATTCCCAGTCATTGATTTTGCGGGACTCCGGAGGGCTCGGGTCAATTTCTATACATGAGGTGCTTGGTCCTTCACTAGGCGGGTGATGGGTCGATTTTCCGCCTCGTCTAGGATGGTTGTTCGTGAATTTGATCTCGGTTTGGTGATACGGGTAATGATCCACGTAACAGTGTGAGCAGTTTAACGCGCTATGTTGGAGTTCTTCCAGTGGCGTACTTCGCAGGATACACTGGTCATCCCAATCGTTTCCTGCAGTCATTGAGCACGGGCTTTCGGCGGGTACAGGGGCCTCGTTGGGGTACTCAGTATAGGAGTAAGGAGGGGGCGTAGGGGAGAACTCAGGTCTGGGTTCCATTGTGTTTGATTCTTGCTCGTAGACCATGTTATATGAGATGTCATCTGATTTCTTTATATAACCGTGGACATAGACTGGGTTCAAGTCTGATTCTCCCTCATAAACTCCGGAAAGGGCATCGGCTAAATCATATATGTACTGCACAGTTTAAGCAGATGTGAATGAATTATCTGATTGCGGACTCCTTGGCATTCCTGTGATGTTGCTTACATAAGGTTCCCGACAATCACCCTCCCTCTCCCGCACCATCATACAAAACAACAACGCAATCATACAATCCACCCCACTCAAATACCTCCCATCACGATCACTCAAACACGAACCTTTCCACCTATCGAGAGGTCAGAACAGTGTCTGCTGTGCATTATGCCACGTTGCAGTGGGTGCCGAACCCAGAAGGCCGATACAGCTTTCAATCGTGACGCTAATGGTCAACTTCGCCGAACATGTATCGTCTGTTTGGTAAGTGGTTATTGAGCCCTGACAATCTTATAACCCACACATCAGATGCTAATTGTCCACTAAAATGATAGGAGAGAGTTCGAACAAGGAGACGGAGGCGGGTACAGGTAGAGCTGGCTCCACCAGGAATACAGGAGGTCAGAGACGGTGATGAGCCTGGAGGGATTCAGGCAATGGTAGTGGAGGGAGAGGTGAGTTCTTCCTGATGAGACTTGCAAACACAGGCAATAGCAATTGTGGTAAACTAACAGCTAACAATACGAAATAGGATAGGGTACGGGAGGAATTGCAGGAGGCTGGTAATGCCGGGCAGATTCCGTTGCCTTCAAACCCAGCAGCAATGGGAGGACAAGGGGTAGAGCACATTGGGGAACTGAGAGGTAAGGTTGAAAAATCTGTGATGAAGGAAGAAATACTGATTGAGAATAGGCAACGGAAGGGAAGTGCGGAGATGTAGGAAGTGCCAGGAGGAAAGGCCAGTGGGAGATTTCGATCGAGGGAGGAGGGGAGGCCTACAATGGACATGTAGGAATTGTCACGTATGTGAAGAAGTTGAATCATATGATTCTTGAGGTAGTGAGAAGGGAAAGCTAACACGTAATGGGAAATGGTAGGCCATGGAGGAGGGAGTGAGGAGAGGCATAGTAGGGGTACAAGGGGTTGGTGATCTGCCTGGTTTAGTGGGTCAGAGAGCAGGAGGTCTGCAGGTACAGCTACGGGTGCCCTTGGCCTTCTTAGACCATCGAGCTAGGTGGAAGCATCATGATCTGGGGGCAATGGATGTGAGATGCAGGGGGTGCCATGCTCTGCACTGGGACTCTGAGTCAGGCGCCAAAGGACTACGAGGTCGGGAGGCAAGTTATGAGTCCTGCTGTAAGCATGGTGATGCCCAGGTGGAGGCAATGCGCCCACTGCCCGAGCCTTTGAATTCCATGATGAGTGGAATCGATGCTCAATCAATCGCATTCAGAGGTGAGCTACGCAGGTGGAATTCGCTCTTTGCCTTCACCAGCATCAAGTTCAACATGGACAACCGGACTGGTGAGATTGGTGGCACTTTCCAACTGTTCCAAGTGCATGGTGGTCTCTATCATAGGCAGGGGCCTCTTGTCCCTGCTGGCGGTCTGGATGCTCTCTATTCCCAGATCTACCTCTATGATCCGGCTATGGCGGCGCAAACCAGAGCAGCTACCGAACTGGGACAGGAATTGGATGCCAATCTCATCCTGTTGTTGACCTTGATGCTGCAGGAATCCAACCCCCTGATCCAGATATACCTTACGGCGAGGGAGCGGTTAGCAGAAGTAGCGGCAGCGCAGGACAACTTCAGAATCATCCTCAATCCGCAACTCCGTCTGGAGGTCGAGAGAGGAGCCGATCTGCGCCGTGAGAACCTTCCAACGGCAGATGAAGTCTCCATGATTCTGCCAGAGGAGTATGGAACTAAGGGGTTCAGGGATATTGTTCTAGCGAAGAGGTCATATGGGGAGGATGATGGCAACTCCTTTACCATCATCAATCCGACCCATGCTGCCTACCTTCCCCTCCACTATGTTCTCCTATTCCCTTATGGGGAACCTGGATTTCATTGGGGAAGGACCCTTCTTAACCTTGAGGGCAATCGTGAGAACAATAACTTGTCCCAGCGCATGTTCTATAGGTTCCGTCTGCATACCAGACCCGATGAGCCAGCCACCCTCTTCCGGGCGCAAAAGTTGTTCCAGCAGTTTGTAGTTGATGCGTGGGCAGTTACCGATCAATGCAAACTGGATTGGCTACGGTTCCACCAGGCCAACATCAGAGCAGATCTTTATAATGGACTTGCCGATGTCCTGGAAACTGGAGATGTAAACCTTGCGCATGTAGGAAGGAGGGTGATTCTACCATCCAGTTATGTGGGAGGGGATAGGTTTATGCAACAGCTGTATCAGGACAGCATTGCCATTGTCAGGCGTTATGGAAAGCCGACACTGTTCATAACCTTCACCGCGAACCCCAAGTGGGTTGAGATTGAACGTGAGCTCTTGCCTTCTCAGACAGCTGCTGATCGCCCTGACCTTGTGGCAAGGGTCTTCAATCTCAAGGTACGAGATCTTCTGAATCAGATTCGGCACAAGGAAGTCTTTGGACCTTGGCTGGGTTGGGTTTGGACGATCGAGTACCAGAAACGTGGCCTCCCACACCTCCACCTTCTTGTGTTCCTCAAGACTGACCACCAGTTCCTGACTGCAGCCAATATTGATCGATTTATCAGTGCAGAGATTCCAACTGATAATGATGAGATGGGTCAGGAACTGCGTGGAATTATCCGGTCGACAATGGTCCATAGTCACTGTGCAAGAGGCAATCTCCGAGCTACCTGCATGCAGGGTCTCAATCCCCTGATCGCTTCCACCTGCCGCAAGGGCTATCCTCGCCCATTCCAACAGGAGACAACAATCCATGAGGATGGTTATCCCTCCTACCGGAGGAGGGATACAGGTCAGACATTCACAGTGTCTATGAGAGGTAGTGGAGGAGCAGGTATGGCTGAAATCGACAATAGAAGGGTGGTTCCCTACAGTCCATACCTCTCACTCCGCTACAAGGCACATATCAATGTGGAGGTATGCGGGTCGGTCAAAGCTGTGAAGTATATTCACAAGTACATTTACAAGGGTGGAGATCGTGCCACCGCTTTATTGGACTCAGAGCATGATGAGATAAAGCGATATCTTCATGGTCGCTATATCGGTCCAACTGAAGCGGTGTGGCGGTTATTCAACTACTCAACTCATCAAGAACAACCCCCTGTCACGCATCTTGCCCTGCATCTTCCTGGTGAACAGCCAGTCTACTTCTCAGAGCAGGAGGATCCCGAGGAGCTTCGTCAACAAATGGACAACTCGGTCACCACACTCATTGCCTACTTCAAGTACAATGCTGAGAATTTAGATGGAAGAGAGTATTTGTACCATGAATTCCCTGAGCATTACGTCTACAAGGCCAGGGTTGGATGGAAGCCCAGAAAACAGCGCATGTCAATTGGTCGCATGTATTCTGCTAGCCCCTTTATGGGTGAACGCTACTATCTGCGCTTGCTTCTGACTGTAGTACGTGGTGCTCAGAGTTTCGACCACCTGAGGATGGTAGATGGTGTGCAATACCCTACCTTTAAAGGTGCCTGTGTGGCGTTGAAGCTGTTGGAGGATGATGGAGAGTGGGTTGCCGTATTCAATGATGGTCGTGAGTTTATGACTGGGAGGGCACTGAGACAACTATTTGCTCTTGCCCTCCAGCACACCACCATCACCAACCCACTCCACATCTGGGAGGAGTTTGGAGAGAGTTTTTGTGATGACCTGCAGCACCTGCTTGTGACAGGAAGGGTTGTTGCACCGGCTGGAGGGGTGGATTTGGAGGTGGGCCTTTATCTGGACTATGGACTTTACCATATTCAGCGCCTTTTAAATGAGTATGGTAGGTCTGTGGAAGAGTTTGGGCTGCCAGGGCCAGTGCTGGGTTGGGAGGAGGGGGGAATACGGGCAAGAGGGAATGGGGTAATGGCGGAGGAGTTGGATTATGACATGGAGGAGGAGAGGGAGTTGGCAGACAGAATGCGGAGGCAGTTGAATGAGGAACAGGTTGCCTGCTTCAACAACATTGTTGCTGGAGTAGAGCTCTATGAGCAGGACCCTCAGCAGCATAGGTCCCATGGTGCCTTTTTCCTTCATGGCCCGGCAGGTACAGGCAAGACCTTCCTCTACAACTGTCTCTGTAGCCATCTCCGTGCCCAAGGGAAGATAGTGTTGTGCATCGCATCCTCCGGGATAGCGGCACAACTGCTCCCTGGTGGCCGGACAGCTCATTCAAGGTTCAAGATTCCCCTATCCAATGACCTTAATGCTGTATGCAATATCACTCGCAATTCGGCCCTTGCAGAGTTGATAAGGAAAACATCTCTCATCATCTGGGATGAGGTTCCCATGCAGCATAAGGCGTGCTTTGAGGCGGTCAACAGAACCTTGAATGATGTTTGCAATGTTGGTAACCAGCGAGTGTTTGGTGGGATCCCTACAGTACTTGGTGGTGACTTTGCTCAGATCTTGCCTGTTATTCGTAGAGGGAGCAGGCAGGCAACAGTCCTTGCCTGTATCCAATATGGCTCGATCTGGGAGCATTTGCAAGTCCTCAAGCTTAAGACTAGCATGCGTGTCATCGCCAGTGATGCTAACAGGATATTTCTCACCTTTCTCAAGGACCTGGTTGCCAACCCTCTCCATCATGGGCTGCTTCGACTGCCAGGGTATATCCGGCAGGTGTCCACAGTGGATCAGCTTTGTGATCTGCTATATCCACAGGCATTGTTGAGTGAAGCCACAACCATTCATAGAGCTCTCATTGGGAGGGCTATACTCGCTTTCCGCAATGAGACTGTGAACGACTTCAACAATGTCCTATTGGAAAGGATGCCTGGCCAGGAACACCGATTTGAAGCAGTCAACCATGTGGCTGTTGCTGAGGATGTAGCCGCTGCTGAGCCCTTTGCAGCGGAATATTTGCAAAGTCTGAATCTCGCATCTATTCCACCCTCCTGTCTCAAGCTCAAGGTTGGTGTACCGGTTATGCTGATTAGAAATCTGAGTCCAAGGGAGGGCTTGTGCAATGGCACCAGGATGAGGGTCGTGGGGATTAGCCGCAACTGCTTGCAGGTTGCCATTCTGGGTGGAAAGTTTGATGGTGCAATGCGCCTACTTCCACGTATTAAGCTTACCACTACAGATGAGGATCTTCCCTTTATCTTGGAACGCACCCAGTTTCCAGTCCGGCCATGCTTTGCCATGACAGTGAACAAGTCACAGGGCCAGTCGCTCCAGAGTGTTGGTGTTGATCTACGCACTAATGCCTTCACTCATGGGCAGCTCTATGTGGCTTTGTCACGGGTGACATCGCTTGATGGACTAACTCTTCTCCGCTCCGAGCTTAACCCAAACCATACGGAGAATGTAGTATATCCGGAAGTGCTCTTGTAATTCGTCTCTTGTACGTTTTCCTTATATATCCCAGCTTTGTTTCTGCTTTGATCTCCTACTAATTTTATTAACTTGAATATGAATAGTTTATATAAATTGTGTAATTGTTTTAACTGACTCGGATATATATATATATATATTTATTACATAATTAATTACACATTTTATCATATTCAATCACTGTTAACATATAATATTAATAATGTACTGGAAATTGACTTAATTCTTAATAAAACATAACTCCCAAGATCTTCACTATAGCTACTATTATTCAACATATAATACAAGTCAATTTTCTTCCACAATTCTGACAAGAAGTCAATTCTTTAATTGCTTTAACTGGAATAAAGATTTTATAAAAAGGTTTTATAGCCATACTGAACATTATAATAATGCAAGTAACTGTACAAGACAGTTTCCTTCTACCCTGGCGAGGGGTACAAGGTTTTATTGCTTAAACTGCAATAAAAGTTTTATGAAAAAGTTTTATAGCCATATTGAACATTATAATAATGCAAGCAACTGTACAAGACAGTTTCCTTCTACCCTGGCAAGGGGTAGAAGGTTTTATTACTCAAACTGCAATAAAAGTTTTTATAGCCATACTGAACATTTATAATAATGCAAGCAACTGTACAAGACAGTTTCCTTCTACCCTGGCAAGGGGTAGAAAGTGGACTTACTTAATCAAATAAGTGGTCAGAGAAGAGAAGTCTTTCGGCATTGCTCCTTCTATATATACAAAATTCTACTCTGTGTTTGTGTTACTTGTGACTGTGTTTTTGCCCACCTTGTGTAATACACAATTTCCTTGACCTGACCCTATTTAATAATTTCCTGCACACACATACAATCAATATTCTCCTTCTCATATAGAAATAAACACTACAGCTTACATGAACTGTAAAATAAAAGAAACACCCTCAGGTTTTTGAGGGGGGATGCTAGTCTTACGCACAGGGGGCAGCGTTTCAGGGACCTTGTCCGGGAATACATCCTTGTATTCTTCCAACAATGTTGTTGTGGTGGTGTCTGACACACCGGCTCGCAATTCCCCACTTCTTGGTTTGCATAGCACACGTAGTTTGTTATCGGGAAATTCCACTTCTGTATCCCCACACCTGATAAGAGCATTATGTCTTTTCAGGAATGGTATTCCAATCAGGGCGTCGTACTTTGCCAAGTTCCCGACCAACATGTCCTGATTTGTCCATACCTTTTTCCCGATTCCTACAGTCAATCTACATTTCTTGTAGCTTGAAGAGCGGGATATCTTCATAGCCATATTGACTGTTGTTGGTTGGGGTAGAGGCTCCGTAGGGATGCCATGGGTAGATATAAAGGTGGCGCTAATTATGTCACAGCCGATTGTTCCCATGTGGAATAGTACCTTTGCTGGGTGGCCTTCTATGTGAATCCTTCCTTCCAGAGCGTCACGCGGCCTAATTGCCAAGATTGGTTGCACTTGGAGGCTTTCGATTTCCACCGAGTTAATTTCCACTTCGTCATATTCGGTTGCTTCCATGTGGTTCGTGGTAACCTCTCGCTTAGCATACTTTCCCTTTCCTTTTTTGGAATAGAAGTCCTTTGCATAGTGCCCCTTTTTCCCGCATTCGAAAGACATCCCTTCCTCGTGTCATTTCTGTTTCTTGTCCTTCTTGTCATTTGAATCCTTGTGGTATGGTTTATCCTTTTTTGTATTATCCCGCGATGATGATCCTTTGCTATTCCTTTGCTGTGGTACATGGGTTTGGTAAACTACTCTTTCATACAGGATAGTGTCCTCCCATTCGGCCCGCTGGACTATCTTTTCAAAGGAATCACCACCCTCTTCCATGGGTTCTACCTGCTGGAGTAGTCTGCGGTGCATTGCCTCGTACCATCTCTGTCGCAGTGTGTACGGAGACACCGGCCCGGTAGGCAATCGTCCAGGATACATTACATGATCCGTCGCGACCAAAGTTATTCTTTCTGGTTTGCCATTTAGTACTTGCTGGATATCCTTGAACCTTTGGTATAGTTCTTGCATGTTTGGCAAGGATTGGAATCTGTCTCTGAAGTACCTTATCCAGGTCGTTTCTCGGATTCTTTCCCCACTCTCATAGTGGTTTATTGCTTGGTGGTATGCTTCCTCTGCTTTTCCAGTACAGAAGCTTCCCAAGTACGCTATGCTTCCTTCCTTCGCTTTGTCCATCCCATGTAGGGCCAGGTATTGCGAAGTTGTTATCACCCATCGGTCCAATACTTCAGGCTTCCAGTCGTCCTGTTCACCCGAGAATGAGGGTTGAAGGGGTAGTTTGATTTTAGGCCCTGTTCGCCCAGTGGATTCATCTGCAGATGTATATTGTTCGGACCCTTCCTGACCCGAGCGGTGGTCTGACCAGCTTTCTGCAGGGTTGCTGCGTGATTTGTCTGGTGGCTCTCTTACTACCATGTGATCTGATACTTCTTCCTCGTCTTCTTCCTTCTTGGGTGTCCCCGCAGGTATGTGGTCTTTCTTCAGTGGTTGCGCCGGCCCCTTTCCTTTACTGGGGCTCAGGGGAAATAGCCTAGGAAGGCTGGTTGCTGTCTTTGCTGATTCCTCAGCCGATTCCGTAAAGGTCTACTTGGGCAAGTCTCGCGCTAGTTGACGTTCTGCTCCGTCAATCGAGAAGTCACTCTTTGGCCCTTTTGGTTTCTGCGGTTGCCTTTTCTTGGTAAAGCCTTCTGGTGGGACCTGCTTCCCACGTCAAGTCTCCAGTGACTCAATGGTGTCGTGTTGGCGGAGCCGCACCTTTCGTGGTTCTACCGCTCCCCGATGCTACCTTCTCAGTTGAACTTTTCGCAGGTTGACCAGACAAAGTCCCTGCAGGTTTCTTAACCACTTGCTGAGATTAAAAAAATATAATATGTTCGGGACAGGCCCTAGTCACATGGCAGTACCCATAGGAGGAGGTGGCTTCTTGATCAACAAGAAGCGAGCGCTGCGTGCTAAAGGAGGCTTCGAAGGGGTGTAATAGGGGATCAAAGAAGTAACCGTTCAACCAAGTATGTTAAGAATACTGTCAGTCGAAGTCTGCTGTTTCCATCGCGGAACTCGGCAGTCTTTAAATACCGCATATCGCTTATCGCCATTATGAGCGATATTTGCAAAACAAGATGTGTATCAGCCGATGGCGCACATAATACTACAGGTAACAAACGATACCGCGAAACCAAACGTAAAGCAATCTGTGTATCAATTGATAGCACACCAAACAATACAGGTATCAAAAGCTACTGTGAAACCAAGCATAAAACAAGGTGTGTATCAATCAATAGCGCACGAAACAATACAAGTATCAAACGATACCGTGAAACCAAAGATAAAACAACCTAGTACCCATACTGGTTATATGGTACCCAAGTACCTGGCCGGCAAATTCTGGTCATCCCGTAGCCCGGGCCATCAGGTCTCCCTAGGTTGAGTACATACTGGCCTGCCGGTTCCTACAAGTCCCCCTCCTGGCTGCCTGTATGGGTGCATGCTCCAACTGGTATAGCTCATGCATGCTGGGTCATTACATCACTGCCCTCTTCCATAGAGTCCGTCCTGTACCATTCGCGTCGTCCCTTGTTTCCCAGACACGATTCTGCTAAGACCCTATCGTCCCAGGGCTTCGACAAATGTCTTTAGTGGGAATCGAGAACTGCCTCCAAGCCTATCCCTTCTAGCATCTCATAGGGCCCCTATGAATTCTCCTGCGCGACATAGCCTTCTCATGAAATCAGTTACCACACAAAGCGTGACGGGAACTTCACCTTTGCTCCATCATACCATCAACCGCCCACAACAGCTTTGATAACACAACTTCGCTCCTTCTCCACATGTTCTGGGATAGGGACTCCCTGGGCCCTACCTGATCCCGGATCCTCGCATTATGGTTCGAGCAATATGACTTTGAAAACCAGGAGGATGCTCCACATGCGGCGCAGTTTGAGTTCGTACGCTAGGGTACCCACCCACAGTTTGCCCGCAAAAGGGCCCAACATCTGGTTGTCCAGATTCTCCGTTGGATGCTTCATACGCATGTTCTTTCGGTTCAATACCACGTGGTCCACTTTCCTTGCCCCCCCAGTGGCTACATCCTCTCAGGTAACCTAGTGCACTCATGGTAGACTTTCCAGGTCCTACCATTGGGTTCCATTTCCTGTCCCTGTCGAATCATTTCTCGAATGTATTTCCCCATTCCTTTCTATTCCTTAACCAACGGCTCCCTGCTAGCGTGTATTCCTGCCTTATCAGACGCCTCACCCAACCAGTTGGTCACTGGGTTAAACCCCTAATTGGTCTCAAATGGTGACAACATACTAGATTGGGTTGTGGAGGTGTTGTACGCATACGCCGTCCAAGGTAGTAGCAAAACCCAGTCATCCTGTTGGTAGGAGCAGTGGCTACACAAGTGCTACTCACATGTCAGATTAAACCTCGCGGTTTGCCCATAACTACCAGGGTGGAATACAGGCCAAACATTTGGTTTCACTTGCAACAAGTGCATCAGACTTATCCAGAAATTGGATGTGAATCTGCTATCTGAGTCGGAGATGGTTGAGTCTGGGAGTCCATGAAGGGGCTAAACTTCCTTCAGTAATACCAAGGCAAGCTCCTTGATTGGTACCTTAGTGGTCTGTGGTATGCAGTGTGCCATTTTCGAGAATCCGTCCACAATGACCCAGATCTTAGTATACCCTTATACCTCGAGCAGTGCTACAATGAAGTCCAGTAAAATCGCTATCCAAGGCCGTATCGGAACCCCCAGAGGTTCCGGCTGACCAAACCTCTTGTGCCTGAGGGACTTATTTCTTTGGCACACACCACATGTTCACATATAGGGGGTGATGTGCTCGCCCATCCTAGGCCAATAGAAGTGAGCCCTAACCCTGCCAATGGTTTTGTAACTCCCAAAGTGTCCTGCAATTCAGGAGTCATGTTCAGCCGGCATGATTGTCTGCTTCAGGTCCTGACCCTTGAGGACATACCACATGTTCTTGTCCAGAAGCAAGCCCTTGTCTATCATAAGGTGTCGGTCAACCTCCTTGTCACTAGCAGTTGTGGCATTCCGGATTCTCAAGTGTCCTTGGTCTTCTTTTATCGCTACCCGCAGTTGATCCAAAATGGAAGACAGGAGCCAAAGTCTTGGGCACACCTGCAATACCTCTGGTCGCAAGATGTCCTATTCCTGGCTCCCAATCCACAGTCAAGGGCGAAAAAATGGCTGTGGTGGAAAATCACTCCCCCCATCAGGGCAGTTGTCGCTACGCCAGAACAAGGCATCTGCCTTCCGATGCAACTGCCCTTCTCAGTAAATCACCTTAAAGTTAAGCGGTTGCAGGAACGCAGCCCAGTATTGCTCCCTACGGTTAAGGACCTTGGTACTATTGAAGTACTCTGAATACTTACAATCCTAATAGATCACCAACTGGTCCATCACTGCGTGCAGCTGATGATCCCATTTCTTGCATACTGCCACTATGGCAGTCATTTCCCAGTCCTACACATCATAATTAATCTGCGCTGGGTGAGCCTTCCGACTATGAGAGGCCACTCCATGCCATCCCTCATCTTCTCCGGACTGCAAGAGGACAGCTCCTAATGCAAAGTCACTAGCGTCAGTTTCTAGCCGAGTTGGGGGTTAAGGGTGAAAATGTGCTAGGGTAGGCTTGGACATAAACACCTCCTTCAAATGGTTGAAGCCCTGCACACAAGCAGGTGTCCATTCCCATTGGACATCCTTCTTGGTCATGTCGATCAGACGTTTCACGGTCTGGCTGAAACCCATTATGAACTGGTAGCAGAAGTTGACAAAGCCACTGAAGTTTGAAACGTCGACGACACATATCGGAGGTGCCTAATCCCTGATTGTTTGCACCTTCTCCAACAAGATAGAGATCCCTATATCAGAGATCTTGTATCCGCGGAATTCGACATCCCATTGGTGGAAACGGGACTTCTTCATGCTTACAGATGGTCTCGCTTTCCACAATTCCTCTATCAGGCGTCTCACCATCGTGACATACTCTTCCATGGTTTGAGAGTATATCAGGATTTCATCCCTGTATGCAATGACTTCTTCCTCTATGGGGTCCCAGAAGACCTGGTGTATCATGCTCTGGAAATTTGCCGGGCACAACACAACCCAAAGATTATGACAATATATTCATACAATGCATATCTACACCAGAAGGGTGTCTTCCCTTCCTTACCTGCTGCCATCCACAGCAGGTAGTAGCCAGTCTTCAAGTCCAACTTAGTGAACAGAATGGCCTTTCCTAACCTATCTTGCAATTTATCCATCAACGGTGGAGCATACTGGCTCTTGACCATGATTTCGTTCAGCCCACAGTAGTCTACTACCAATCTTAATGTACTATCCAGTTTTTGCACAAACAGAATAGAGGCTACTGCTGAGGAGCTGGATCCCCGTAGCTTTCCATTTCGTAACGTCTGGTTGAGATATTTCCAGAGTCCCTGGAGCTCATTTTCCGACAATGGATAGATATGCACAAACAAAGGTTTAGTCCTGGTTTGCAACTCGATCGTATGGTCATACTTTGAGTGCTCCGGTGGCGTCTCAATCCATTCTTGACTGAAGATCTCCCCATGCTCCTTATGCTCCAGAAGTCGCTTAAGCGTAATGTTGGCATGTCCTTTAGCGGAGAGTTATACAATTCCCAACAGGTACACCTTACTAGGGCATTCGGCTAGTAACTCATCACCAGTCACAAATAGTAACCACCCCTGCTCGGCTCGGCAGTTAGCCTTGCAGAAATCGTAGTACCAGGTTAGTGATCCTCTCTGCCAATCTACGTCGGGGTTATGGTTCTTCAACCAAGATATAGGTAGGTACCCATCCATCTTGGTGTCCGGCATATCCGCGACTAGAAGGCCTATCTCATTATGGTGGTCCCCTATTTTCATCTCAAATGGTTTGGTATAGTGCAGAGCTGACCCAGGGAGGTGATTACTGCTTGCGTCGCTCATTGGCACATGTAATTTTTGCCATACACAATGTGCATGAGTGTGCTTAACCCATCGGCTACAAAGCACCGGCCCAGTAGCTCCACCATGCAGTAGCAGGAACACTTCTACACTTACCTGTCTAGCTCCAATCTTCCTGTTCAGTTTCACATGCAGGTGAATAGACTGGGTAGGACGAGCCAAGTTGGCAGGTTTCTGCCTCCTCACTGGTTTCAGGGTCTGAGTGATCTTGGATTAATGATTTTGATCTCTTGCCTTTCAACACAAGAGCGGCCACAACTGGCCAGCAAATGTTACGGGGGTGGAATTCGTCATATCAATGGCCAGGGTTTTTACCATCACGCCAGCATGATTTCGGGTAGAAAAGCCTCGCCAGGTAAACTTGGAAACCACCCTGTTTGTTTGTATAACGACCCAGCATACAGGAGCTATGGCAAGCGTAACCTATACCCATACAGGTAGCCAGGAGGCGAAATGGTAGGAACCGGCAGCCAAGTAAGTACTTGACCTACGGAGACCTGATGGCCGGAGCTCTGAGAATGACCAGAATTGGCTGGTCTGGGACTTAGGTACCTGGATACACTCGGGAGCGGTGTCAGCGTACTTAGGGACTTCTGAAGGGGCAGTTGCTCAGCCAGGCCGGGTAACTCGAGACAGGTAAGAAAGGTCTTTCGCCAGCAACAGGATAGACAGGGTAACCGGGAAAAGTGATCTTGTCTGCTAGACAAGGTTACCCTACCCGCGGGATCGGGTTACCCTTCCTTGGGGCATGGGTTACCCCGCCCAGAGTCCTGAGTTACCCTATCTTTCAGTACGAAGTCCTGCGAGAAGTGCGGGAAAATTCACAGGAATGTTTGTCACGTGAAACTATGCATGATATGGGAATCTCGGGTTCTGGGAGATGCTATTGGGCGAGCGACATACCTTCGATGAAGGTATAAATGGAAGACATTATTTCTACCATACCCCTCCGGCCCCGCCTTGAGACCCGGACGTCATGGGAAAACGGTTGTGTAGTTGTGTGCAGTAGAGCAAAGAGGAATCTTGGGAGACATGCTAGCAATACCATATACCTCGCTGCCGTCCGGTCGACCGTAAGCTGTTCGCAGGATATACAAGGGGGCATAGGGTGGCAGGTGTAGTACCTCCTCCAAGTTTTTCAGAGTAAAGCAGACCGAAACTGGCCCAGTTAACCGGGGTTAACCGTGGGGGGCCAGAACCTGGTCCCAGGTGGTGCCGGGGCAACTGGGAGAGTTTTACACCTACCAAGCCCGAATGTGCTCCCAATGCTATAGGCTGTGAAAGGGAAGTGGAGAGACACTAAAAGCATGATTGCTAGGACAGGTAAGGTAGATCCCAGGTAGTGGTCACCGGTAGCGCACATTGGATCACTCCCAGACTACCGTGCCCCGTGCAAGACAACGGAAGCCCGAGACCTGTGAATAGTAAATACATAAAGCACTCATGGTAGCCTCCGGAGTCAAGTAGAGATCAATGCATATGGGAAGGGTGTCATAGATACCCTAGTGCATGAGGTGCCTTGACTGTTAGCCACTGGCAAGACAGTGATGCACAGAGGTTTTCACTCCCGCGGGTAAAACTGGAATGCACTGCAGAAACGATAACCGCATAAGGTGAACGCCGACTAGAGTGTGTCGACAGATGCACGCCCGAAGGGTGTGGCAGGAGACCTGTTGGACTACCCTTAGTGGAGAAGGGTGTGCCAGGAGACGTGTCGGACCAGTCGTAGTGGAGAAGGATATGCTCGAATGGTTGGAGTAAATTGATGGTGGAGTTTCTGGCATAAGATCAAACTACCTAAAGGTCTCTGCAAGAACTCTTCTACTGCAACAATCAATCCTCGCGAGACCTTAATTCAGTGAAGCGTCAGGCTTAACAAGATTAAGTCTGACCGTTAACTTTCCTCTGACATCTGTGTGAACATTTGGCGATAAGGTTGAAGTTGTTCGCTGCGGTGGCAACCTTGGGATCCATCTTCCTAGTGGTGCCCCCATTCCCATATATCGTTAAGCGACCTCCTTGCTTAACTCCTCACCTGATTAATTGCTACTGACCTTCGGTGCTGACCTATTGTGAATACTGGTAACCTCATCTAGAACAAGTAGCCCAGGGTGGAAAGCGCCATGGGTATTACTGAACTTGGTACCAGTATGGAATCCAACTCGGATTCAGACCTTGCCCTGGACGAGAATACCGCCATCACCGTTCGTACGTCGGTTTTTCCCGATGCTCGCGGTATCGACTGCGACGGCCACCAGCTCCTCTTGGAGGCTGCCCCCATTCGGTTACCGTCTGAATGTCTCAACCTCCTGATTACAGACCCTCGTGCCGCGGGTCTCTCATTTTTCAAGACCCTACATAAGTCCACAACCAGCCCGCTCCCCCGCCACATGGGGTTCCCTTTAGCGAGTCCCCCTGCGAATTAGTCGAACCTTACATCATCCAGGAAGTCGCCAAGTACATTGAGGAAGGGAAGCCGGAACTGAAGAACTGGAACACCCCGCAGCAGAAGGTGTTCCGAACACAGATCACTACGGCAGCGGTGGAATGGATGAAGGTGCAGCAGGCAGCACACCTGCGGATAATAAGGGATCAGAAGGCATTGAAGCCTCTGATGGCAGCCTTGGAAAAGGTTTCTGAAGGAGGGTATAGTATTGATGCTGAGAATGATGTACTGATGTTAGAGGCCGCGCCCCCACTCCCACTCGTCCATACCCAGCCCGAGAACTTCGGCATGGAGGTGGCCATGAGAGCCCGAGATGACCAGTGGAGGGCATACTTGAGCCCAATCGGTATATGGATGTTGGAAACCCTGAAAGGTAAGGGCTACACTTATACTTACTCGTTCTCAAGAGCATCTACAGGCTCCCTGCCGGTCCACCCCTCCATTGCCCATAGTAGGTCGGGCAGCCCAATGGTCAGGCCAAGTGATGGACGTCGAGCAAGTAAAAGGACATCCAAACTGCAGCGTATCACAGCACCAGATATACCTGACCCTACTCCATGTCCGACCACGGCTCCAAACATTTCCCCTGCAACACCTTCAGTTGCAACTCCCGTACCTCCCATCGCTGCCCCCAGACCCAAACCTCTGCCACTTTCGTTGCCTTCTCCAGATACCTTCCCTGCCACAGCATTCCCACCAGCAGTTTCAGCTACCCCAGGGTTGGGGCCACTGCACGCAGCGTCACCTAGATTCTTCGAACAGGTATGACACCAGAAGGAGCGAACACCCAGCACTCTGTCACAAGGGACTCCAATCCCGGGACCTGAGATACCTGCTCGCTCTGTTCCTTGGGCACCGGTCGTCCTCATGGCACCCTCGCAGCCAGGTCTTCCTGCTGGTCTTCCCACCAACACAAGTGGAGATTTGGACAGCCAAGACGAGTTCTGACTATCAGGCTGTAAGTCGGAAGAGACCTGGATGGGGTGGATTCATAACCTCTCCTATGGGTGTAGGAAGGGACCACGGACCCCAGTGTGGCATAGAAGGAGGCAGAAAGAAGGGGATGGACGACCAAAATGTGGGTACTGTGGTTCATGGAGTCACGCTGGCCCCCCGATACAACCCTTGGGTTGTCCAAAGTTGCAGTCTTTTCTGCGGATAACACAGACGGCGCCCAACCCAACTACTGAGAGTGGGCAAAGCCCTGTTCCACCTCCGGCATCAGGACCATCAGGGGCTAACCCCCCAGAGGATGGTAACCATGATGGCCAGGAGGAACAGTTTGATGGGTACGATAGACCCTGGGAACCCCAAGGTGGGAACACTGGAGGTAGTCGAGATGGAAATGCCCCGCCTGGAGGTGGTATGGCGGGAGCAGGCGGAGATCCAGGGGACTCTGACAATGACAGCTCGGATGATGACGGCGATGGAGATTCTCTCCCAGGATTGACCCCCTTCCTTAGTGCTGGCAAGAATGACTACAGAAATGACAAGAAACGACGGTGGGATCGCCGGGCCAAGAGGCTGGCGAGAGCCCTGAGGGGTACTCGTTCAGCTTCTAGGCCAACACCAAGACACTGGCGGAAGAAGCCGGAGAAGCTGCGTGGCATCCCTCCATTCAAGGGCAAAGTTACAGAACTCGCCAGCTTCTTGACCTTGGTAGAGGTCAAATTTGTATACTTTGCAGATTGCAAGTTAACCGACATGGATAAGGTAAACTTGGTGATCCCTCCTCTTGAAGACTGCGCCCGGGCATGGTATCTGGAGTTACATGGGCACATTAACAAGGAAGGCGCCAAGCGCACTGGCATCACTGTCCAAGACAGCAACCCCTTACAGACATGGAGAGGGATCCGAGAACGGATGGAACGAAATTTGGGTGGAGACCTGGCTGAGCGGGATAGATCGCTTCTAGAGTGGCAACACCTTGTGATCATGCCCCATCACATCGATGAGTCTATGGATAAGATAATTGTTTATATGTATAAGCTTAGCTATACAGATCCCGTACAGGTATGAGACAAGGTTCCAGGAGGCATGACACAAGAGGAGCGGAATGCATGGTCACTTAAAAAGCCCCATCCACCCGACCTGAACAAGTACCTTGATCTTCTCTGGAAGGTTGGGTACACGCTGGAGGACAACAACCAGTTCAGTAACCACACCAACCACCCAGCCCTGCGGTCTCAACTTGCTGCGAAGAAGGAGGATAGATCCTCGACATAGGGCAGGTTCAAGAAGAAGGAAAAAGGTTCCGGCAGACGAAACCAGAGGTCTGCCAGACCTACTGATTGCAATGCGGGGAAACAGGCAGAGCCGGCGACCTCCGAGTATGCAATAGCGCATCGGGGAATCCCATCGACTTTGACCGAACGTCGGAGAAAGCACAACCCGTGCACCAAGTGTGGACAAAGTGGTCACTTCTGGAGGAAGTGTACTGCCACGTCCCCTGTCATTGGTTCATCTAAACAGGTTCGTGGGTTAAAACGGTCGGCCCGGGTAAGCGCGCCCACTGAGACAGACAAGGGGTTGAAGCGCATTGAAGCGCCATCTCCGGCTTCCTCATCCAAGATACTGGAAGTCCGCCAGGCATCAACTCAGATCATGGAGGTTGATACTGCTGGATCGGAATAGGTAAGAACCCATTCTGTTTACGGTATAACCTTATTAACCCATAACCATAGACCACTGAGATATAAATGGACATGAGCCACGGAGGTGGCTTCAGAGATGGGTATGTACACTTCTACCACATAAACAACCCTGATACTGACTATACCCAGGTGGTGTGGGCAGCTAGATATTGTGGGCCGTACGCGGTAGACTGGGCTATCTCTCCTTTGGTGGGTTTCTGGTTATTTCCTTCCTTCTAGTTATACGTATTTCTTTCAGGATTCCCTTAGGTGGATGGGCAAGTCATAGGACCTTATTTTCGGTTGAGGCTGGGTGAGGTCCTGCTCGAGGGGACGCTCGAGATTGGGGAAGCAAGCCTGCTTCGCTTGGAACCAGTCCGACAGCAGACTTTTACACACCGGGGGGAAAGAATTGTTATATTTAGTAGAAGCGGAATTGGTTCAGTCTGGACTTGATGGAATAAAGAATGCTATTTTCAAGTTTACCTGAGAAGGGTTCAGTACCCGAAACCCATGGGGGCGTGATAGTAAACCCCTTAGTTATTGATATAAAGGGGAATCCCAATCGCTTAACGTTTACCGACCCATTATGGCTGCTCTTGTGTCGAAAGGCAAGAGACTAAAGGGAATTCCTAAGCCAGGATGACTAAGTCACCGAGACAAGCGAAGAGGCAGAAGCGTGACAACTTGCCTTGTCCTACTAAGTCTACCCACCTGCGGGGCAAGTTAGACTAAATGATAGGAGCCAGAAAGGTTAGCGCGGAAGCGCTCCTGATACTCGCTAGTGTAACTACTGGGCCGGTGCTTCGTAGCCGATAGGTTAAGCAGACTCAGGCACCTTGTGTATGACGAAAGGTACACATGCCGATAAGTGACGCTAGCGGTAATCAGAATCCTGGATTAGGTCTACACTATACCAAGTCATTAGAAATAAGGATAGGTGACCACCACAATGAGATGCGCTTTGAAGTCACAGATATGCCCGACACCAAGGTGGATGGGTACCTACCTATGTCTTGGTTGAGAGACCAGAACCCGGGAATAGATTGGAAGACAGGATCACTAACCTGGCGCTCAGATTTCTGGAAGGCTAACTGCCTGGCAGAGCAGGGGCGGTGGGTGTTCATGAATGGTGAAGAGTTACTAGCCGAAGACCCTAGTAAGGTGTACCTATTGGGAATTGTGCAATGCTCCGATGAGGAAAGTGCCGACATTAAGGTTAAGCTACTCCCACAGTATAAGGACTATGGAGACATCTTGAGTCAAGAACGGATTGAGGCATTGTCGGAGCTCTCGAAGTATGACCATACGATCAAGTTGCAACCCGGAACTCAACCTGCGTTTGGGCCTATCTATCCGTTATCGGAAAACGAGCTGCAGTGTAACGACCCAGCATACGTGAGCTATGGCAGCCGGAACCTACACCCATACAGGTAGCCCAGAGGCGAACTGGTAGGAACCGGCAGGCAAGTGAGTACTTGACCTACGGAGACCCGATGGCCCGGGCTCCGAGATGAGCAGACTTAGTGGACACAAGTATTTAGGTACATGGCTACGCCCAAGGTTGGTGTCAGCGTACTTAGGGACCTATGAAGGGCCAATACACAGCTAGGCTGGGTAACTAGAGAAAGGCCGAGTGTGTCTATCCCCGGAAGAGGGATAGATAGGGTAACAGGAGAAAATCCACTTGTCCACCGGACAAGATTACCCTACCCACAGAACAGGGTTACCCTGCCTTGAGGCTTGGATTACCCTGTTCAAGGACCTGAGTTACCCTACCTGCCAATACGAAGTCCCTCGGGGAGTTTGGGAAAAATGACTGGAATGTTTGTCACACGAAGCCATGCATAATACTGGAATCTGGGGTTCCGGGAGATGCTATTGGGCGAGCTACGCAGCTACGAAGAAGCTGTAAATTGAAGACATTATTCCTATCATGCCCCTCCGGCCCCGCCTTGAGGCCCGGACGTCATGGGCAAACGGTTATGTAGTTGTGTGCAGTCTAGCAAAGGAGGATCTTTGGAGACCCGCTTGCAACACCGTATACGTTGCTGCCGTCCGGTCGACCGTAAGCTGTTCGCAGGATATATAAGGGGGCATAGGGTGGAAGGTGGAGTACCTCCTCCAAGTTGTTCGGAGTAAAACGGACCAAAACTGACGGAGTTAACGGGAGTTAACCGTGGGGGTCCCGAAGGTAGTCCCGGGTGGTGCCGGGACGACTGGGAACGTTTTGCACCTACCACGCCCAAGGATGTCCCCAACGCCATAGGCTCTGAGAGGGAAGTGCAGAGACACTAAAAGCATGATTCCTACCGCAGGTAAGGTGTATCCGAGGTAGTGGTCGTGGGTAGCGCCCATTGGATCACTCCTGGACCACCGTACCCTGCGGAAGACACCGGAAGCCCGAGACTCGTAAATAGTAGATAGATAAACCGCTCACGGTAGCTTCCGGCGTCAAGAAGAAATCAACGCGCATGGGAAGGGTGTCATAGATAGTCTAGTTCAGCAAGGGGTCTTGACAGTTAGCCACTGGCAAGTCCCCGATGCGCAGAGGTTTTCACTCCGGCGGGCAGAATGGAAATGCGCCGCAGAAACGATATGCACATATGGTGAACGCCGACTAGAGCGGGTCGACACATACATGCCCGAAGGGGGTGTCAGGAGACGTGTCGGACCGCCCTTAGCGGAGAAGGGTGTGCTCGAACAGTTGGAGTAAACTGATGGGGGAGTTTCTGGCATAAGATAAAACTACCTGAAAGTCTATGCGAGAACTCTCCTACTCCAACAATCAATCCTCTCGGGACCTTAATTGAGTGAAGTATCAGGCTTAACGATATTAAGTTTTACCGTCTACTTTACTCTTACATCTGTGTGAACTTTTGGCGATAAGTTTGAAGTTCTTTGCTGCGGTCGCAACCTTGGGCTCCATCTTCCTAGGGGTGCCCCCGTTACATGCAGGCACTACGGTAATATCCCCATGACATGCTGCGAACGGGAAAGCTCAGGCGATCTAGTTCCTCATCAGCAGTCTCTATCCTCTTCGTGCCGAAGCCAGATGGTACATTAAGACTGGTAATAGATTGCCGAGGGCTGAACGAAATCACGGTGAAGATCCAGTATCCTCTAGCGTTGATGAACGAACTCTGTGATAGGCCAGGAAAAGCCGCTGTATTCACTAAGTTGGACATAAAGAAAGGCTACTACCTTCTGAGAATGGCATGAGGTGAGGAATGGAAGACGGCCTTTCGGCACAGATATGGACTATGTGAATGCAGGGTCATGCCGTTTGGGTTGTGTAATGCCCTAGCAACACTACAAAGCATGATAAAACAGGTCTTTCGGGATCTTAAGGACGAAGAAGTCATCGCGTACATGGATAACATCCTGATCTACTCCGAAACTATGGGAGAACAGGTCGCGGTGGCGCGGTGTGTGATGGAGAAATTGCGGAAAGCTAGACTATGTGTAGCTATGAAGAAGTCCAGTTTCCACCAATGGGAGGTTGAATTCCATGGATAGATGATCTCCGATATGGGAATCTCTATGCTGTTGGGGAAGGTGCGGACGATGAGGGATTGGGCATCTCCGACATGCATCCTCAGCGTTCAAACCTTTGTGGGCTGTGCCAACTTCTATCACTGGTTCATAGAAGGGTTCCGCAACATAGCGAAACCTCGGACGGACTTGCCAAAGAAGGATGTCCAATGGGAATGAACACCTGCCTCTGAGCAGGCCCTCAACCATTTCAAGGAAGCGTTCACGTCCAAACCTATCTTAGCACATTTTGAACCTGAACGGCCAACCCGGCTGGAAACCGACACTAGTGACTTTGCATTAGAAGCCGTTCTCTCCCAGTTCTGTGAAGATGAGAGATTGCATCCAGGGTCTACGATAGTAGGCAGTTTCACCCAGCGGACATTAACCACGATGTCCATGACAAGGAAATGACGGCCACCGTGGCAGCATTCAAGGAATGGGATCATTTGCTACCCTCAGTACTGGACCGGTTGGTGATCTATACGGATCATAAGAATTAGGACTCCTTCAATAGTACCAAAGTCCTTAACCGAAGGCAGCACCACTGGTCTCAGTTGCTGCAACCGTTTAACTTCAAGGTGGTTTACCGAAAAGGGCGGTTGAATGAGAAGGCTGCTGCTTTGTCGCGCCATAGGGACTACTGCCCTGAAAGGGGGAGTGATTTTCCGCCACAGTTGTTTTTTTCCCCAGACAGTGGGTTGGAAGCGAGGAATGGGACATCTTGCGACCACAAGTGTTGCAGGTGTGCCAAGGATTTGGGCTCCAGTCTTCCTTTTTGGATCAACTGCGGGTAGCGATAACCGAAGATCTGGAGTGCTTAAGCATCCGGAAGGCAACATGTGCAGCTGACAAAGAGGTCGACCGACATTTCAGGACAGAAAAGCACTTACTCCTGTACAAGAACAGGTGGTATGTCCCAGGGGTCAGGATCTGAAGCAGACAATCATGAGGGCAGAACATGACTCCCGAATAGCGGGACACTACGGGACCTACAAGACCATTGGCAGGGTTACGGCTAACTTCTATTGGCCTAAGATGGATCAGCAGATCACTGACTAGGTGGGGACATGTGATGCGTGCCAAAGAAAGAAATCCATCAGGCACAAGAGGTTCGGGCTGCTAGAACCTATTGATGTTCCTATGTGGCCGTAGATAGGGATTTCCAGTGTTTCATTGTAGCGCTGCCAGAGTCCGAAGGGTATACCAAGATCTGGGTAATAGTCGACAGCTTCTCGAAAATGGCCCATTTCCCACCTCTCACCAGGGAGGTACCTATCAAGGAGCCTGCCTTGACACTCCTGAAGTAAGTTTGGTGCCTTCATTGACTCCCAGAGTCAAGCATCTCTGATCGGGATAGCTGATTGACATCCAAGTTCGGGATGAGTCTAATGCACTTGTTGCAAGTGAAACTAAATGTTTCGACTGCATTCCACTCGGAGACTGATGGGCAACCTGAGAGGGTTCATCAGACACTGGAGCAGTACTTGCGTAGTTACTGTTCCTACCAACAAGATGATCGGGTTTCCATGTTACCCCTTGCGGACTATGCGTACAATATCTCGACATCAGAATCCTCCAGGTTGTTACCTTTTGAGATGAACTACGGGTTTAACCCAAGGACAAACTGGTCAGGTATCAGGTCTGATAGGCAGGGAATACACCCTAGTAGTGAGCTCTTGATTAAGGAATGGGAGGGAACCGGGGAGGAGATTCTAGAAACGATTCACCGGGCACAAGAAAGGGAACGGAAATGGCATGACCAGTAAAGGTTGGCATTACCAGACTATGTCACCTTGGACGATGTGACCACTGGGCGGGCAAAGAAAGGGGACCACGTGATGTTAAACAGAAACAACATCCACACCAAGCCTCCGATGGAGAAGCTGGACCACCGGGTGTTTGGCCCCTTTGTGGTCAAACATCGAGCGGGTAACTGAGACTATGAACTCCAACTGCCCATCAGATGGAGCATGGACCCAGTTTTCAATGTCATGTTGCTGTAACCCTACTGTGAGGATCTGGTAGGAGGTAGGGTCAAGAAAGTCCCTACCCAGGAACTTGTAGAAAAAGCCCAGTTATGTTATTGAGGCTGTTGTGGACAGCCAATGGTACAGAGGAGCGAAGGGGCAGTTTCCGTCACGGTTTGTCTAGTACCTGGTTTCATGGGAAGGCTACGGGGCTGAGGAGAATTCATGGGGGCCCTATGAGATGCTCGAAGGGACAGGCTTACAGGCCATTCTGGATTTCCACCAAAGATATGTGTCCAAGCCCAGGGACCACAGGGTCTAGGGGGAATCAAGCCGTGAGAATAAGAGACGACGCTAACAGTCGGGGACGGACCATAGAGAAGAGGGGAGTGATGTAATGACCCAGCATACATGGGCTATGGCAAACGGAACCTCTGCCCATACAGGTAGCCAGGAGGCGAACTGGTAGGAACCGGCAGGCAAGTAAGTACTGGACCTGCGGAGACCCGATAGCCCGGGCTGCGAGAATGAACAGAATTGGCTAGTCTGGGACTTAGGTACCTGGATACCGCGGGGAGCGGAGTTAGCATACTTAGGGACTTCGGAAGGGGTAGTTGCTCAGCCAGGCTGGGTAACCGGAGAGAGGTCAGAAAGGTCTATCGCCGGCGACGGGATAGACAGGGTAACCGGGAAAAGCTATCTTGTCCGCTGGACAAGGTTCCCCTACTCTCGGGATCAGGTTACCCTGCCTAGGGGCTTGGGTTACCCTGCCCGGAGTCCGGAGTTACCCTATCATTCAATACGAAGTCCCTCGTGGAGTTCGGGAAAATTGACTAGAATGTTTCTCACGCGAAACCATGCATGACACGGGAATCTGGCGTTCCAGGCGATGCCATTGGGCGCGCTACATAGCTTTAATAAAGCTGTCAATTTAAGACATTATTCCTATCATACCCCACCGGCACCGCCCTGAGGCCCGGACATCATTGGCAAACGGTTGCGTAGTTGTGTGCAGTCTAGTAACGCGCAATATTTGCAGACATACTGGCAACACCCTATATCTCGCTCCCCTCTGCTCGACTGCAGGATGTGTGCAGGATATATAAGGGGGCATAGGGTGGAAGGTGGAGTACCTCCTCTGGATTGTTCTGAGTAAAATGGACTAAATCTGGCGGAGTTAACGGTTGTTAACTGTGGGGGTCCCAAAGGTAGTCCCGGGTGGTCCCGGGGCAACTGGGAGAGTTTTACACCTTCCAAGCCCGAACGTGCACCCAACGCTATAGGCTCTGAAAGGGAAGTGCAGAGACACTAAAAGTATGATTCCTACCACAGGTAAGGTAGATCAGTGGGAGTGATCATGGGTAGAGCCCATTGGATCACTCGCGGACTACCATGTTCTGTGGAAGACACCGGAAGCCCAAGACCCGTACATAGCCAGCAGATAAAGCGCTCATAGTAGCCTCCGGAGTGAAGTAGAGATCAATGCATATGGGAATGGTGTCATAGATAGTCTAGTTCATGTGGTGCCTTGACTGCTAGCCACCGGCAAGATACGGATGCGCAGAAGTTTTCCCCCCCGCGGGCAAAATGGAAATGCACTGCAGAAAGGGTAAACGTATAAGGTGAATGCCGACTAGAGTGTATCGACACATGCATGCCCGAAGGGTGTGCCAGGAGACGTGTCGGACGACCCTTAGCGGAGAACGGTGTACTAGAATGGTTGGCGTAAACTGAGCGGGGAGTTTCCAGCAAAACATAAAATTACCTGAAAAGTCTTTGCGTGAACTCTCCTACCCCAACAAGCAATCCTCTCGAGACCTTAATTGAGTCCGGCATCAGGCGTAACGATATTAAGTTTTACCATTACTTTACTCTTACATCTGTCTGAGCTTTTGGCGATAAGTTTGAGGTTGTTCGGTGTGGTCGCAACCCGGGGATCTATCTTGCTAGGGGTGCCCCCGTTACAGTGTATCGTTAACCGAGCTCCTCGCTTAACTCCTCTCCTGTTTAATTGTTTCCAACTCTTGCCAATGACCTTGACGAGAACACCGCCAAGATGTTTCATGAGCCAGTTTTTGCGGATGTTCGCGGTATCGACTGGGACGGCCACCAGCTACTCTTGGAGGCCGCTCCTATTCAGTTACCTGCTGGCTGCCTTGACCTCATGATTACCGACCCTCGCCCCACCGTGCTCTGATTTTTCCAAGACCCTACCTTAGTCCATAACACGCTCCCTCCCCCCCCGCAGGGGCTCCCCTTTAGCGAGTTCTCCAGTCTAGTTGTCGAACCTTACAGCACCTGGTAAGTAGCCAAGTCGATTGCGGAAGCAAAGCAGGAACTGAAGAACTGGAACAACCAGCAGCAGCAGGCGTTCCGAACATAGATCACTACAGTAGCGGTGGAATGGATGGAGGTACAGCAGGAGTCATACCTGCGGATGATAAGAGATCAGCAGGCATTGAAGACTTGGATGGCAGCCTTGGAAAAGGCTTTTGAGTGAGGGTATAGTATTGGTGCTGAGAATAGTGTACTGAGGTTAGAGGTCGTGCCTCCACTCCCGCTCGTCCATACCAAGCGCGAGGATTGCGCCATGGAGTTGGCCATGAGAGCCAGAGACGATCAGAGGAGGGCATACTTGAGCCCAATCAGTATACGGATGTTGGAAAGCCTGAAAGGCGAGGGCTACAGTTATACGTCCTGCTTCTCATGAGCATCTACAGGCTCCCTGTCCGTTCCCCCCTGAAGCGCCCGCAGTAGGTCGGGCAGCCCAATGGTCAGGCCAACTGATGGACGTCGAGTAAGGAAAAGGGCGTCCAAACCGAAGGGTATCATGGCATCAGGTACAGCCGACCCTACTTCTCATCCGACCCCGGCTCCAAACATTTCCCCTGCAACACCTTCAGTTGCAACTCCCGTACCTCCTATTGCCCCCCCAAGACCCACACCTGTGCCAGTTTTGTTGCCCGCTCCAGATACCTTCCCTGCCACAGCATTCCCACCAGCAGTATTGGCTACCCCAGGCTCCCGGCCACTGCCTGCAGCGTCACCGGGATTCTTTAAACAGGTAAAATGCCAGGATGAGCGAACACCCATGGCTCTGTCACGAGTGACTCCAATCCCCGGGCCTGGGATGCCTGCTCGCTCCATTCCTGGGGCACCAGTCGTCCCCACCGCACCCTCGAAAGCAAGTCTTACCGCCGGTCTCCCCACCATCACAACTGGCGATTCGGACAGCCAATACAATTTCTGTCTATCGGGCTGTGCGTCGGAAGACACCCTGATGAGTTGGATTCATTCCCACTCCTATGGCTGTAGGAAGGGACCACGGACCCCGGTGAGGCATAGAAGAAGGGAGACAGAAGGAGACGGATGACCGACATGTGGGTACTATGGATCATGGAGGCACGCTGGCCCCCCGATGCAACCCTTGAGTTGTCCAAAGTTGCAGTCTTTTCTGCGGATAACACAGACGGCGCCCAACCCCACTCCTGAGAGTGGGCAACGCCCTGTTCCACCACCGGCATCAGGACCATCAGGGGCTAATGCCCTGGCGGATAGTAAGCAGGATGGCCAGGGGGAACGGTTTGATACGTACAATAGACCCTGGGAATCCTAAGGCGGGAACATTGGAGGTAGTGGGGACGGAAATGCCCCACCTGTGGGTGGTACGGTGGGAGCAGGTGGAGATCCAGGGGACTGTGACCATGACAGCACGGATGATGACGACCATGGAGATTCCCTCCCGGATTTGAGCCCCTTCCTTGGTGCGCACAAGGATGACTGGAGCAAGGAGAAGGAACGACCGCGGGATCGCCGGGCCAAGAGGCTGGCGAGAGCCCTGAGGGGTACAGGTTCAGCTTCTAGGCCAACACCAAGACACCGGCAGAGGAAGCCAGAGAAGCTGACTGGTATCTCTCAGTTCAAGGGCAAAGTTGCCGACCTTGCGCGGTTCATGACCTTGGTAGAGGTCAAATTTGAATACTTTAAGAATTGCCAGTTAACCGACATGGATAAGGTAAACTTGGTGATCCCCCTTCTTGAAGACTGCGCCCAGGCATGGTATCTGTGGTTGCATGGGCATATTAACAAGGAAGGCGCCAAGTGCACTGATGTCCCTGTCAAAGACAGGAACCCCTTACGGACATGGAAAGGGTTCCGAGAACGGCTAGAACGCTGTTTCGGTGGAGACCAGGCCACGCGAGATCGATCCCTTCCCGAGTGGCGAGACCTTGTGATACAGGCCCATCACATCAATGAGTACCTGGATAAGATAATTGATTGTATGTATAAGTTTAGCTATACAGATCCAGTACAGGTACGAGACATGGTTTGATCAGGCATCACACAAGACGTTCAGAATGGCTGGGCACTTCAAGAGCCCCATTTGACCAACCTGAATGAGTACCTTGATCTTCTCCGGAAGGTTGGGCACATGCTTGAGGACAACAACCGGTTCAGTAACCGCGTCTTCCACCCAGCCCCCGGGTCTCGACCCGCTGCGAAGAAGGAGGATAGACCCTCGACATCGGGCAGGTTCAAGAAGAAGGAGAAAGGTTTGGGCAGACTAAACCAGAGTTCTGACAAACCTACTAATTTCAATGCGAGGAAACAGGCAAAGCCGACGACTTCTGAGTATGCAATAGGGCATAAGAAAATCCCGTCGACTTTGACCGAATGTCGGAGAAAGCACAACCAGTGCACCAAGTGTCGACAAAGTGGTCACTTCAGGAGGAAGTGTAGCGCCACATCCTCAGTCGTTAGTTCATCTAAACAGGCTTGTGGGTTGAAACCATCAGGCCTGGTAAGCGCGCCCACAGGGACAGACAAGCGGCTGTAGCGCATTAAAGCGCCTGCTCCGGCTTCCTCGTCAAAGATACTTGAAGTCGGCCAGGCATCACCTCAGATCATAGAGTTTAATATGGACGGATCGGAATAGGTAAGAACCCATTCTGTTTAAGGTGTAACCTTATTAACCCATGGCCATAGACCCGGAGGGATAGATGGATATGAGCCACGGAAGTGGCTGCGGCGATGGGTAAGTACCCTCCTGCCGCATACACGACCCTGATACTGAGTACACCCTGGTGGTTTGGGCAGGGGGATGTTGCGCGCCGTGCGCGGTGGACTCGACTATCTCTGCTGTGTTGGGTTTCTGGTTATTTCCTTTGTTCTAGTTATATGTGTTTCTTTCGGGATTTCCTTAGCTGGATAGGCAAGTCATAGGACATTTTTTCGGTTGAGGCTTGATGAGGTCCTACTCAAGGAGAGGGTCGACATTGGGCAAGCAAGGCTGCTTCGCTTGGAACTGGTCCGACAAGGGACTTCTACCCACCTTGGAAAAAATTTGTTATGTTTAGTATAAGCGGAATTTGTGCAGGCTGGACTTGATGAAATAAATGATACCATTTCCAAGTTTACCTGAGGAGGGTGCAGTACCCAAAATCATGCTGGCGTGATAGTAAACACCCTAGCTATTGAGAAGAAGGCAAATCCCAACCCCTTAACGTTTACCGACCCGTTGTAGCAACTCTTGTGTCGAAAGGCAACAGACCAAAGGGAATTAGTAAACGAAGATGACTAAGTCACCAAGACAAGGGAAAAGGCAGAAGCAGGACAACTTGCCTCATCATACTAAGTCTATCCACCTGCGGGTTAGGTTAGACAGGGAGATAGGAGCTTGACAGGTTAGCGCGGAAAGCGCTCCCGCTGCTCGATGGTGGAGCTACTGGGCCGGTGCTTAGTAGCCGATCGGTTCAGAAGACCCAGGCACCAGGTGTAGGATGAAAGATGCGCGTGCCGATAAGTGACGCCAGCCGTAATCCTATTCCTGGGTCAGGTCTACACTATACCAAGTCATTAGAAATGAGGATGGGTGACCACTACAATGAGATGTGCTTTGAAGTCACAGATATGCCCGACACCAAGGTGGATGGGTACCTACCTATGTCTTGATTGAAAGACCATAACCCTGACATAGATTGGAAGACCGGATCACTAACCTGGCGCTCAAATTTCTGCAAGGCTAACTGCCGGGCCGAGCAGGGGCGGTTAGTGTTCATGAGTGATGAAGACCTACTAGCCGAAGACCCTAGTAATGTGTACCTATTGGGAACTGTGCAATTCTCTGAGGAGCAAGGTGCGGACATTACGGTTAAGCTACTCGGCAAGTATAAGGAGTATGCGGATATCTGTAGTCAAGAAAAGATTGAGGCATTACCGCAGCACTGGAAGTATGACCATACGATCGAGTTGCAACCTGGAACTCAACCTCCGTTGGGGCCTATCTATCCGTTATCGGAAAAGCGGCTCAAGGCACTCTGGGAATGTCTCTATGACATGCTGCAAACGTGAAAGCTGCGCCGATCCAGTTCCGCAGCAGCAGCCCCTATTCTCTTCGTGCCAAAACCAGATAGTACATTAAGACTGATAATATATTACCGAGAGCTCAACGAAATCATGGTGAAGAGCCAGTATCCTCCACCGTTGATGAACGAACTGCGAGATAGATTAGGAAAAGCTGGTGTATTCACTCAGTTGGACGTGAAGAACAGTTACTACCTTCTGAGGATGGCAGAAGATAGGGAATAGAAGATGGACTTGCGGTACAGATATGGACTGTATGAGTACACGGTCATGCCGTTTGGGTTGTGTAATGCCCCGGCAACTTTCCGAAGCATGAGAAATGAGGTCTTTCAGGATCTCATGGGCGAAGGAGTCATCAAGTACATGGATGACATCCTGATCTACACCGAAACTATGGAAGAAGACGTCGCAACGGTGAGGCCTGTGATGGAGAAATTGCGGAAAGCTGGACTATGCATAAGCATGAAGAAGTCCGGTTTCCACCAACAGGAGGTTGAATTCCGCGGATACAAGATCTCCGATATGGGGATCTCTATGTTGTTAGAGAAGTTGCAGACAATCAGGGATTGGGCACCTCCGACCTGCGTCGTCGACCTGCAAAGCTTTGTGGGCTTTGCCAACTTCTCTCGTCAGTTCATAGAAGCGTTCAGCAAGTTAGCGTAACCTCCCACAGACTTGACAAAGAAGGATGTCCGATGGGAATGGACACCTGCCCGTGAGTAGGTCTTCAACCATCTGAAGGAAGCGTTCATGTCCAAACCTATCCTAGGACAATTTGACCCTGAATGGCCAACCCGGCTGGAAACCGACACTAGTGACTTTGCATTAGGAGCCGTTCTCTGCAAGTTCTGTGAAGCCGAGAGAAGACATCCAGTGACCTATCATAGTAGGGAGTTCCACCCACCGGAGATTAATTATGATGTCCATGACAAGCAAATGATGGCCATTGAGGCAGGGTTCAAGAAATGGGATCATTTGCTATGCTCGGTAATGGACCAGTTGGTGATCTATATGGATAATAAGAATTTGGAGTACTACAATAGTACCAGGGTCCTTAATCGCAGGCAGCACCGCTGGGCTGAGTTCCTGCAACCGTTTAACTTCAAGGTGGTTTACCGAGAAGGACGGTTGAATGAGAAGGCAGATACTTTGTCGCGGCGTAAGGACTACCGCCCTGCACGGGAAGTCGGTTTCTGCCAGAGTGCTTTTTTCACCCCAGACATTAGGTTGGCAGCCAGGAATGGGACAGCTTGCGACTACAAGTGTTACAGGTGTGCCAAGGGTTTTTGCCTCCAGTCCTCCTTTTTGGATCACCTGCCGGGTAGCGATAACCGAAGACCCAGAGTATTCCAGAATCCTGAAGGAAACAGCTGCCGGTGACCAAGAGGTCGACCAACATTTCACGACGGAAAAGGGCTTACACCTGTACAAGAACAGGTGGCATGTTCCCAAGGGTCAGAATCTGAAGCAGACAATCATGAAGGCAGAACAGGACTCCTGAATCGCGGGACACTGCGGGACTTACAAGACCCTTGGCATGGTTAGGGCTAACTTCCATTAGCCTAAGATAGGTGAGCACATCACTCATGACATGCGGACATGTGATGCATGCCAAAGAAACAAATCCATCAGGCACAAGGGTTTCGGGCTGCTGGAACGGATTGATGTTCCTATGCGTCTGCGGAGAGCAATTTCAATGGATTTCATTGTAGCGCCGCCAGAGTCCAAAGGGTATACCAAGATCTGGGTCATAGTGGACAGATCGTCAAAAATGGCCCATTTCATACCCCTGACCACGGAGGTACCTATCAAGCAGCTTGCCTTGATATTCCTGAAGGAGGTTTGGCGCCTTCATAGACTTCCCGAGTCAATCATCTCCGACCGTGATAGCCGATTCAAATCCCAGTTCTGGATGAGTCTACTGCACTTGTTGTAAGTGAAACTAAGCATTTCGACCGCATTTCACCCTGAGACTGATGAGCAGACCGAGAGGGTTAATCAGACACTGGAGCAGTACTTGTGTAGTTACTGTTCCTACCAACAAGATGATTGGGTTTCGCTGTTACCCCTTGCGGAGTATGAGTACAATACCCTGACAGCAGAATCCAGCAGGTTGTCACCTTTTGAGATCAACTATGGGTTTAACGCAAGGACAAACTGGTCTGGTATGGTGTCTGATAACCAGGGCATACATCCTACTAGTGAGCTCTTGGTTAAGGGATGGGAAGGAACTTGGGCAGAGATTCGAGAGACGATCCAACGGGCACAAGCAAGTCAACAAAAATGGCACGACCAGAAAAGGTTGCCACCACCGGACTACATTACCCGGGCGGATGTGGATGCTTGCCGGGCAGAGAAAGCGGACCGCGTGATGTTGAACTGAAACAACATCCGCATGAAGGGTCCAATGGAGAAGCTGGACCAGCGGATGTTTGGGCCTCTTGTGGTCAAACGTGGCCAGGGTAACTGGGCCTATGAAATCCAACTGCCCACTAGCTCGAGCATCCACCCGGTTTTCAATGTCACATTGCTCGAACCCTATCATGACGATCTGGGGGCAGGTAGGACAAAAGAAACCTCTACTCCGGAACTTGCAGACAACGAGCCCAGTTACCTTATCGAAGCTGTTGTGGCCAGCCGATGGTACGCAGGAGCGAAGAGGAAGTTCCCGTCACGCTGCATCCAGTACATGGTTTCATGGGAAGGCTATGGGGCTAAGGAGAACTCATGGGAGCCCTACGGGATGCTAGAAGGGACAGTCTTACAAGCCATGGGGAATTTCCACCAAAGGTATGCGTCCAAGCCCCGGGGCCAAAGCGTCAGGGGGCAATCGACTCGTGGAAATTAGAGGCGACGGTAATGGTCGGGGACGAACCGCGGGGAAGAGGGGAGTGATGTAACGATCCAGCATACATGTGCAAGGGTGGACGGGACCTATACCCATACAGGGAGCCAGGAGGCTAACTGCCAGGAACCGGCAGGTAAGTAAGTACTCGACCTATGGAGACCCGATGGCCCGGGCTCTGAGAATGAACAGAATTGGCTGGTCAGGGACTTGGGTACCCAGATCCACCCGGGAGTGGTGTCTACGTACTTAGGGACATCTGCAGGGGCGGTTGCTCAGCTAGGCCGGGTAACTGGAGAAAGGTCAAAAGCGTCTATCTCCGGCNCTTTGGGCGTGGTGGGTGTAAAAGTTTACCAGTCGTCCCGGCACCACCTAGGGCTACCTTCGGGACCCCCCTGGTTAACGCCGGTTAACTCCATCGGTTTTGGTCCACTTTACATCGAACAACTGGGAGGAGGTACTCTACCTTCCACCCTATGCCCCCTTGTATATCCGGCGAAGAGCCTACGGTCAGCCGGACGGCAGCGACGTATACGGTGTTGCAAGCAGGTCTCCAAAGATTCCTCCTTGCCAGACTGCACACAACTACACATCTGTTGGCCCATGACGTCCGGGCCTCAAGGCGGGGCCGGAGGTGTATGATAGGAACAATGTCTCCAATTTCCAGCTTCTTCGGAGCTGCGTAGCTCCCCCAATAGCATCCCCCGGAGTCCCAAATTCCAGTATTATGCACGGCTTCGCTTGACAAACATTCAGGTCAATTTTCCCGTACTCCTAGAGGGACTTCGGAATGAAAGGTAGGGTAACTCAGGACTTTGGGCCGGGTAACCCAAGCCTCATGGCAGGGTAACCTAGTACTGAGGGCAGGGTAACCTTGTCCGATGTACAAGAAGACTCTCCCCAGTTACCCAGTCTATTCCGTCGCCCGGGATAGACACTTCTGACCTTTCTCTAGTTACCCTGCCTGACTGAGCAACTGCCGCTTCAGAGGTCCCTAAGTACGCTGACACCACTTCTGGGTGTACCCAGGTACCTAGGTACCTGACCAGCTAATTCTGTTCACTCTCAAAGCCCGGGCCATCAGGTCTCTGTAGGTCAAGTACTTACTTGCCTGCCGGTTCCTACCAGTTCGCCTCCTGGCTACCTCTATAGGTATAGGTTCCGTCTGCCATAGCTCATGTATGTTGGGTCGGTACATCACTCCCCTCTTCTCTACTGTCCGTCCCGCACCGTTAGCGTCCTCTCTTGTTTCCACGACTCCATTCCGCCAAGACCCTATAGTCCCGGGGCTTGGACGGATATCTTTGGTGAAAATCCAGAATGGCCTGTAAGCCTGTCCCTTCTAGCATCTCATAGGGCTCCCATGAATTTTCCTCATCCCCGTAGCCTTCCCATGAAACCAGGTACTGGACGAAGCGCAATGAAAACTTCCCCTTCGCTCCTCGTTACCAGCCGCTGTCCACAATAGCGTCGATAATGTAACTGGGCTCATTGTCTATAAGTTCCGGGGTAGGGGCTTCCTTTACCCTACCTGCTTCCGGATCCTCGCGATAGGGTTCGCGCAATGTGACCTTGAAAACCGGGTGGATGCTCCATCTGGTAGGCAATGGGAGTTCATAAGCCCGGTTACCCACCCGACGTTTGACCACGCAAGGCCAAAAGATCTGGTGGTCCAGCTTTTTCATTGGACGCTTCTTGCGGATTTTTTTTCGGTTCAACATCACTCACTCTGCTTTCTTTGCCCGCCTAGCAGCCACATCGTCCAGGGTGGTGCCGTCCAGTGATGGCAACCTTTTCTGGTTATGCCATTTACCTTGCCTTGCCTGTGCCCGTTGGATCGTTTCTCGAATCTCTGCCTAGGTTCCTTCCCATTCCTTAACCAAGAGCTTACTACTAGGGTTTATTCCCTGGTTATCAGACATGATACCCAACCAGTTTGTCCTTGGGTTAAACCCACAGTTGATCTCAAGAGGAGACAACCAGGTGGATTCTGATGTCGAGGTGTTGTACGCATACTCCGCAAGGGGTAACAGCGAAACCCAATCATCTTGTTGGTAGGAACAGTAACTACGCAAGTACTGCTCCAGTATCTGATTAACCCTCTCGGTCCGCTCATCAGTCTCCGGGTGAAATGCGGTCGAAATGCTTAGTTTCACTTGCAACGAGTGGAGTAGACTCATCCAGAACTTGGATGTGAATCGGCTATCTTGGTCGGAGATGATTGACTTGGGGAGTCGATGAAGGTGCCAGACTTCCTTCAGGAATATCAAGGCAAGCTGCTTGATAGGTACCTCAGTGGTCAGGGGTACGAAATGGGCCATTTTCGAGAATCGGTCAACTATGACTCAGATCTTGGTATACCCTGCGGACTCTGGCAGCGCTATTATGAAATCCATTGTAATTGCTGTTTATGGCCTCATAGGAACATCAATAGGTTCCAGCAGCCCGAACCTCTTGTGCCTGATGGATTTATTTCTTTGGCACGCATCACATGTTCACATGTAGTCAGCGATGGGCTCATCCNTACTCTTACATTTGTGTGAACTTTTGGCGATAAGTTTGAAGTTGTTTGGTGCGGTCGCAACCTTGGGATCCATCTTCCTAGGGGTGCCCCCGTTACACACCGGAAGCCCGAGACCCTTGAATAGCAAATAGATAAACTGCTCACGGTAGCCACCAGAGTCACGTAGAGATCAATGCATATAGGAAGGGTGTCCTAGATAGTCTAGTTCATGAGGTGCCTTGACTGTTAGCTACTGGCAAGATACCGATCCAGAGAGGTTTTCACTCCGGCGGGCAAGATGGAAATGCACCGCAGAAACGATAACCGCATAAGGTGAATGCTGACTACAGTGTGTCGACACATGCATGCCTGAAGGGAGTACCAAGACACCTGTCGGACCACCCTTAGCGGAGAAGGGTGTACTCGAATGGTTGGAGTAAACTGATGGGGAAGTTTCTGGCACAAGACGAAACCACCCGAAAACTCTATGTGAAAACTCTCCTACTCCAACAAGCTATCCTCTGGAGACCTTAATTGAGTGAAGCGTCAGCCTTAATGATATTAAGTTTTACCATTACTGTAATCTTACATTTGTGTGAACTTTTGGCGATAAGTTTGAAGTTGTTCAGTACGGTCGCAACCTTGGGATCCATCCTCCTATCGCTGCCCCCGTTACACTTACTGGGGCTCACCGCTTCAACCTGTATGCCTGTTTGGCTGAACTAATCAATGGGGATGCCGCGGTGCACTTTCTCCTGAAGTGACCCATTTATCAGGACTTGTTCCACTGCTTGTGTTTTCTGTAACATGTAGTCAAAGGCCACGGGATTTCCTTATCTGCTATTGGATAGTCAGAAGTCACGGGCTTTGCCTGTTACTGCACATTGAAATTGGTCTGTTTAGCTGGCCTCTGGGTCTGTCAGCACAAACCCGTTTCCTTCCTTTTAAACCTTCCAGATGTCAATGGCCTATCCACCATCTTATCCGTTGGCTGCGACCGTTGGACAGCGTGGATAATGCAGGTACTAAACTAGGTGTCATCTTCACCAAGCGTCCAACCTTCCAGAGAAGATCAAGGTAGTTGTTCAAGTCGGTTGGATGGGGCTCCTTTAGGCACCATGAATTCAGAACCTCTAGGGTAATACCCGACCGTACCTTATCTCATACCTGTACTGGGTCTGTATAGGGAAGCTTATATATGTAGTGAATTATCTTCTCCAGGTACTCATCGATGTGCTATGGCTTGATCACCAGGTCTCGCGACTGGAGAAGGGAATGCTCTCCTTCCCCCTGGTCATTGCTGGTAACGGGGCCAGCCCTTGTAAGATGGATCCACAGGTTGTGACCACACCGAACAACTTCAAACTTATCACCAAAAGTTCAGGCAGATGCAAGAGTACCGTAAATGGTAAAACTTAATATCATTTAGGCTGACTCTTTACTCAATTGAGGTCACGGGAGAATTGCTTGCCAGGGTAGGAGAGTTCTCCCGTAGACTTTGAGGTAGTTTTATGTTAAGCCCGCAACTCCCCTATCAGTTTACTCCCACTATACGGGCACACCCTTCTCCTATGAGTCTGGTCCGACATCTCTCCTAGTACATCCTTTGGGCATGCAGGTGTCGACAGACTCTAGTTGGCGTCCACCTTATCCGGTTATGGTTTCTGCGGTGCTGTAATAGGGGGCACCGCTAGGAAGATGGACTCTAAGGTTACGACCGCACCAAACAACTTCAAACTTATCGCCAAAAGTT
>PYWC01000017.1:516533-549056 GCA_003182015.1 Tuber magnatum | reverse complement strand
GTACACATAGTCTAGCTTTCCGCAATCTCTCCATCACACGCCACACCATTGCGACGTCTTCTTCCATAGTTTCGGAGTAGATCAGGATGTCGTCCATGTACGCGATGACTCCTCCGTCCATGAGATCCCGCAAGACCTCCTTTATCATGCTTTGGAAAGTTGCCGGGGCATTACAAAACCCAAACGGCATGACCGTGTATTCATACAGTCCATATCTGCACCGGAAGCCCGTCTTCAATTCCTCACCTTCTGCCATCCTCACAAGGTAGTAGCCGTTCTTTAAGTCCAACATGGTGAACACAGCGGCTTTTCCTAACCTATCTCGCAGCTCGTTCATCAACGGTAGAGCATACTTGCTCTTCACACTGATTTTGTGAAGCCTTCCGTAAGCTATTACCAGTCTTAGTGTACCATCTGGTTTTGGCACAAACAGGATAGGGGCTGCTGCTGAAGAACTGGATCGCCACAGCTTCCCCGTTCGCAGCATGTCATTGAGATATTACCGCAGTGCCTTAAGCTCCTTTTCCGATAACGGATAGATAGGCCCGAACGGAGGTTGAACTCCAGGTTGCAACTCGCTCGTATGGTCATACTTCGAGTGCTCCGGTAATGCCTCAATCCGTTCTTGTCTAAAGTTATCCCCATAGTCCTTGTACTCAGGGAGTAGCTTAACCGTAATGTCAACACCTTCCTCATCGGAGAATAGCACGATTCCCAATAGGTACACACTACTAGGGTCCTCGGCTAGTCACTCTTCATCGGTCATGAACACTCACCACCCCTGCTCTGCCAGGCAGTTAGCCTTGCAGAAATCTGAACGCCAGGTTAGTGATCCGGTCTTCCAATCTATGTCAAGGTTATGGTCCTTAAACCAAGACATAGGCAGGTACCCATCCACCTTAGTGTCGGGCATATCTGCGCCTTCAAAGCGCATCTCACTGTGCTGGTCACCTATCCTCTTTTCCAAAGACTTGGTATAGTGTAGACCTGACCCCGGAATGTGATTACCGCTAGCGTTGCTTATCGGCACGTGTACCTTTCGTCGTACGCATGGTGCCTGAGTCTGTTTAACCTATCGGCTACTAAGCACCGGCCCAGTAGCTCCACTATCGAGTAGCAGGAGCGCTTCTGCCCTTGCCTGTCTAGCGCCAATCTTCTAGTCTAACTTTACCCGCAGGTGGATAGACTTGGTATGACGAGGCAAGTTATCACGCTTCTGCCTCTTCACTTGTCTCAGAGACTTAGTCATCTTGGTTTACTAAGTCTGATCTCTTGCCTTTCGACACCAGAGTGGCCACAACGGGTCTGTAAACGTTAAGGGATTGTGATTCGTTTTGATCAATAGCTAGGGTGTTTACTATCCTGCCAGCATGATTTCGGGTACTGAACCCTCCTCAGGCAAACTTGAAAATAGCGTCATTTATTCAATTAAGTCCAGCCTGAAGCAATTCCGCTTGTACTAAACATAACAACTTTTTCCAGAGGTGGGTAGAAGTCCACTGTTGGACCAGGTCCAGGGGAAGGAATCTTGCTTCCCCAATTTCGAGCATCTCCTCGCTCGAGACCTCTCCCAGCCTCAACCAAAACAATGTCCTATGACTTGTCCGTCCACCAAAGGAAATCCAGAAAGAAATATGAATAACTAGAACAAAGAAAATAACCTGCAAGCCCACAAAGGAGAGATAGCCCAGTCCACCGCGCACGGCCTGCAACATCTATCTGCCCACACCACCTGGGTGTAGTCAGCATCAGGGTCGTTAATGCAGTAGAGGGGTACTTACCCATCCCAGAAGCGACTTCCGGGGTTCCTTTTCATCCATCCCGCAGGGGCCTATTCTGAGCCGTCAGTATCAACCTCCATGATCTGAGGTGATGCCTGTCGGACTTCAAGCATCTTAGACGAGGGAGCCGGAGGTGGCGCTTTGATGCGCTTTAGTCGCTTGTCCGTACCTGAGGGCTCGCTTACCGGGGCTGGCCGTTTCAACCCACGAGCCTGTTTGGACGAACTAACGACTGGGGACGTCACGGTGCACTTTCTCCAAAAGTGACCCGTTTGTCCACACTTGGTGCACGGGTTGTGCTTTCTGCGATGTTCGGTCAAAGTCGACGGCATTTCCTTATGCGCCATTGCATACTCAGAAGTCCCCGGCTTTTCCTGTTTCCCCGCATTGAAATTAGTAGGTTTGGCAGGCCGCTGGTTCACTCTACCCCAACCTTTATCCTTCTTTTTAAACCTTCCGCAAGTTGAGGACCTGTCTTCCTTCTTGTCCGTTGGTTGAGACCGTTGGACAGGGTGGATAACTCGGTTCCTGAACCGGATGTTGTCTTCCCGTGTATGTCGAACCTTCCGAAGAAGATCAAGGCAGTCGTTCCAGTCGGTAGGATGGGGCTCCTTCAGTGCCCACGCGTTCCTCACTTCTTGAGTAATCCCCGACCGTACCTTATCTTGTACCTGCCCCGGGTCTGTATAGCTAAGCTTATACATATAGTCAATTATCTTGTCCTGGTACTAATCGATCTGAGGTGGCTTCATCACAAGTTCTCGCCACTCAAGCAGGGATCGGTCTTGTTCCGCTTGGTCACCGCCCAAACTCCGTTCGAGCCGTTCCCGGAATCCTTTCCACGTTCTCAACAGGTTACTGTTATTAACCGGAACTCTAGTATGCTTGGCTGCCTCCTTATTGATGTGGAAGTGCCGCCCGGGATACCATGTTCGGGCAGTATCTTCTAGAAGGGCAATCACCCGGTTTACCTTGTCCATATCGGTCAACCTGCGCACTGCGAAATAGTCGAACTTAACTTCCACCAGCGTCCGGAAGCTGGTGAGTTCGGTATGGAACGGGGGCACCCCTCGGAAGATGGATCCCAAGGTTGCGACCGCACCAAACAACTTCAAACTTATCGCCAAAAGTTCACACAGATGTAAGAGTAAAGTAGACGGTAAAACTTAATATCGTTAAGCCTGACGCTTCACTCAATTAAGGTCTCGAGAGGATTGATTGTTGGAGTAGGAGAGTTCTCGCATAGACTTTCAGGTAGTTTTATCTTATGCCAGAAACTCCCCCATCAGTTTACTCCAACTATTCGAGCACACCCTTCTCCGCTAAGGGCGGTCCGACACGTCTCCTGACACCCCCTTCGGGCATGTATGTGTCGACCCGCTCTAGTCGGCGTTCACCATATGTGCATATCGTTTCTGCGGCGCATTTCCATTCTGCCCGCCGGAGTGAAAACCTCTGCGCATCGGGGACTTGCCAGTGGCTAACTGTCAAGACCCCTTGCTGAACTAGACTATCTATGACACCCTTCCCATGCGCGTTGATTTCTTCTTGACGCCGGAAGCTACCGTGAGCGGTTTATCTATCTACTATTTACGAGTCTCGGGCTTCCGGTGTCTTCCGCAGGGTACGGTGGTCCAGGAGTGATCCAATGGGCGCTACCCATGACCACTACCTCGGATACACCTTACCTGCGGTAGGAATCATGCTTTTAGTGTCTCTGCACTTCCCTCTCAGAGCCTATGGCGTTGGGGACATCCTTGGGCGTGGTAGGTGCAAAACGTTCCCAGTCGTCCCGGCACCACCCGGGACTACCTTCGGGACCCCCACGGTTAACTCCCGTTAACTCCGTCAGTTTTGGTCCGTTTTACTCCGAACAACTTGGAGGAGGTACTCCACCTTCCACCCTATGCCCCCTTATATATCCTGCGAACAGCTTACGGTCGACCGGACGGCAGCAATGTATACGGTGTTGCAAGCGGGTCTCCAAAGATCCTCCTTTGCTAGACTGCACACAACTACGCAACCGTTTGCCCATGACGTCCGGGCCTCAAGGCGGGGCCGGAGGGGCATGATAGGAATAATGTCTTCAATTTACAGCTTCTTCGTAGCTGCGTAGCTCGCCCAATAGCATCTCCCGGAACCCCAGATTCCAGTATTATGCATGGTTTCGTGTGACAAACATTCCAGTCATTTTTCCCAAACTCCCCGAGGGACTTCGTATTGGCAGGTAGGGTAACTCAGGCCCTTGAACAGGGTAATCCAAGCCTCAAGGCAGGGTAACCCTGTTCTGAGGGTAGGGTAATCTTGTCCGGTGGACAAGTGGATTTTCTCCTGTTACCCTATCTATCCCACTTCCGGGGATAGACACACTCGGCCTTTCTCTAGTTACCCAGCCTAGCTGTGTATTGGCCCTTCATAGGTCCCTAAGTACGCTGACACCAACCTTGGGCGTAGCCATGTACCTAAATACTTGTGTCCACTAAGTCTGCTCATCTCAGAGCCCGGGCCATCGGGTCTCCGTAGGTCAAGTACTCACTCGCCTGCCGGTTCCTACCAGTTCGCCTCCGGGCTACCTGTATGGGTGTAGGTTCCGGCTGCCATAGCTCACGTATGCTGGTTCGTTACACGGTAACCTTTCCCTTAAATGCCGGAATGCCACTCAGCTTTTCTGGCTTCTTCCGCCGCTGTCAGGAGCATGGCTGTGAGGTCGATCTGCTACGTAGTTCCCCTGATAGCTTCTTAGCACGGTGGTCCCACCGTAATTTCTTCTCTTCGCTCCAATCATCCTTGTGAGCACCAAGAAATGGAGTCAAATCAGGGATAGAATCAGCATCATCATCATGCGAGTTATCATGGTCAGAGTCTCCAGGGTCTCCACCTGCTCCCGTAGTACTGCCAACAGGTGGTTCATTTCCACCTCCACTACCCCCTGTATTTCCAACAGGTGTCTCCCACAGTCTATCGTACCCAGCAAACCTTTCCTCCTGGCCATTCTGATTCCCATCCTCGGAGGGGTTAGCCCCTGATGGTACTGATGCCGGTGGTGGAACAGGGTGTCCCCCACTCTCAGGCGTTGGGTTGGGCGCTACCTGAGTTATCCGCAGAAATGCCTGTAGCTCTGGGCAGCTCAGGGGTTGCATCGGGGGGCTAACGTGCCTCCATGAGCCACAATACCCACATGTTGGCCTTCCATCTCCTTCCTTCTGTCTTCTCCGGTGCCTTGCCGGGGTCGGTGGTTCCTTTCTGCACCCATAGGTGTGGTAATGAAGCCACCCCATCCGGGTCTCTTCCGATTTGCAGTCCGACAAACAGAACTCGTCCTGGCTGTCCGACTCACCGCTTGTGATCGTGGGGAGCACGGAAGGAAGACTGGGTCTCGAGAGGGCAGAGGGGATCACTGGTGCCCAAGGGATGGAGCGAGCAGGTATCCCAGGTCTGGGGATCGGAGTCCCTCATGATGGAGCAATATCTACTCGCTCTGCCTGGGCCCTTACCTATTCCAAAAATCAAAGTGATGCCGCACGCGGTGGTCGGAACCCTGGGGTAGCCGATACTGCTGGCTTTTTTGCTGTGTTAGGTAAGGTATCTTGAGCGGGCAACGATACTGGTAAAGGTGTGGGTCTTGGGGCGGCAATAGGATGTACGGGAGTTGCAACCGACAGTGTTGCAGGGGGGTTAATGCCAGCCGGGGTCGGCCATGGAGTAGGGTCAGGTGTATTTGGTGCTGTGATACCCTTTGGCTTCGACGTCCATTTCTTAACCTGACGTCCAGCGGTTGGTCCAATCGCCGGACTTCCTGAACGACTGCAGGCGATCGAGGAGGGGACAGACAGAGAGTCAGTTGATGCTCTTTTGAAGGACAAGGTATGGCTGTAGCCTTCACCCTTGACGCTTTCCAACATCCGTATACCCACAGGGCTTAGGTACGCCCTCCCCGGTTCATGCCGGGCTCTCATAGCCAGTTCCATCCCGAAGTTCTCCGGCTTCGTGTGGACGAGTGGGAGTGGGGGCGCCACCCCTATTATCAGTACGTCATTCTCAGCATCAATACTAGAACCTCCCATGAAGGCCCTTTCCAGCGCGGCCATACGCTCCTTCAATCCCTTCTGGTCTCTTAACGTTCGCAGGTATGCCTCCTGCTGTACCTTCATCCATTTCACCGCTGCTGTAGTAATCTGTTTACGGAACACCAGCTGCTGCTGGGCATTCCAGTTCTTTAGTTCCCGCTTCGCATCCTCAATCACCTTGGATATCTCGCGGGCGATGTAAGGTTCAACGAACTCGTGGGAGAACTCGCTAACGGGTACTCCTTGAGGCGGGGGAGGTAGCATGTTGCGGACGAGGGCGGAGTCTTGGAAGAACGACAGTGGCGCAGCACGCGGGTCTGTAATCATAAGATCAACACATTCATCAGGTAGCTGAATAGGGGCGGCTTCCAGAAGCAATTGGTGACCGTCCTATTCAATACCGTAGACGTCCGCGAACACCGATGCACGAAATGTGTTGGCGGAGTTCTCGTCAAGGTCAAGGTCTGAATCTGGGTTGGATTCCATTCTAGCACGAAGTTCGGTACTAGCCATTGCGCTCCCCACCCTGGGCAACTTGTTCCAGAGAAGGTTGTCAGTATTCACGCAGGGTCAGTGCCGAAGGTCGAAAAACAATTAATCAGGAGAGGAGTTAAGCGATGAGCTCTCTTACCGATATGCTGTAACGGGGGCAGCCCTAGGAAGATGGATCCTAAGGTTACGACCGCACCAAACAACTTCAAACCTATCGCCAAAAGTTCACACCAAAGTAAGAATAAAGAAAGCGGTGAAACTTAATATCGTTAAGCCTGTCGCTTTACTCAATTAAGGTCTCAAGAGGATTGATTGTTGGAGTAGGAGAGTTCTCGCATAGACTTTCAAGTAGTTTTATCTTATGCCAGAAACTCCACCATCAGTTTACTCCAACTATTCGAGCACACCCTTCTCCGCTAAGGGCGGTCCGACACGTCTCCTGACACCCCCCTTCGGGCATGTATGTGTCGACAGACTCTAGCTGGCGTTCAGCTTATGCGGTTATCGTTTCTGCGGCGCATTTCCATTTTGCCAGCCGGAGTGAAAACCTTTGCGCATCGGCGTCTTGCCAGTGGCTAACAGTCAAGACGCCACGTGAACTAGACTATCTATGACACCCTTCCCATATGCATGGGTCTCTACTTGACCTCAGAAGCTACCGTGAGTGGTTTATCTATCTACTATTTACTAGTCTCGGGCTTCCACTGTCTTCCACACAGTAGGGTGGTCCTGGAGTGATCCAATGGGCACTTTCCACGACCACTACCTCGGATACACCTTACCTGCGGTAGCAATCATGCTTTTAGTGTCTCTGCACTTTCCTTTCAGAGCCTATGGCGTTGGGGACATCTTTGGGCATGGTGGGTGTAAAACTTTCCCAGTCATCCCGGCACCACCCAGGACTACCTTCGGGACCCCCACGGTTAACTGCCGTTAACTCCCGCAGTTTTGGTCCGTTTTACCCCGAACAACTTGGAGGAGGTACTCCACCTTCCACCCTATGCCCCCTTGTATATCCTGCGAACAGCCGATGGTCAACCGGACGGCAGCGACGTATACGGTGTTGCAAGCAGGTCTCCAAAGATTCCTCTTTGCTAGACTGCACACAACTACACAACCTTTCGCTCATGTCGTCCGGGCCTCAAGGCGGGGCCGGAGGGGTATGAGAGGAATAATGTCTCCAATTTCCAGCTTCTTCGGAGCTGCGTAGCTCACCCAATAGCATCTCTGGGAGTCCTAGATTCCAGTATTATGCATGGCTTCGTGTGACAAACATTGCGGTCAATTTTCCTGAACTCCTAGAGGGACTTCGTATTGAAATGTTGGGTAACTCAGGACTTTGGGCCAGGTAACCCAAGCCTCATGGCAGGGTAACCTAGTCCTGCGGGTAGGGTAACCTTGTCCGGTGTACAAGAAGACTCTCTCCAGTTACCTGGTCTATTCCGTCGCTGGGGATAGACACTTCTGACCTTTCTCCAGTTACCCTGCGTAACTGAGTAACTGCCCCTTCAGAGGTCCCTAAGTACGCTGACACCGCTTCCGCGTGTACCCAGGTACCTAGGTACCTGACCAGCCACTTCTGTTCCTTCTCGGAGCCCGTGCCATCGGGTCCCCATATGTCAAGTACTTACTTGCCTGCCAGTTCCTACCAGTTCGCCTCCTGGCTACCTGGATGGGTATAGGTTCCGTCTGCCATAGCTCATGTACATTGGGTCGTTGCAGGTGCATTTCCATTTAGCCCGCCGAAGTGAAAGATTCTTTGCATTCAGTTTCTTGCCAGTGGCTACCCTTCTAGACACCAGATGAACTGGACTATCTATAATACCCTTCCCATATGCATCGATCTCGACATGACTCTGGAAGTTACTATGAGTGCTTTGTTTCTCGACTGATTACGGTTCTCGGGCTTGCTGTGTCTCCTGCAGGATACGGTAGTCCCCGAGTCATCCAATGTGTGCTACCCATGACCACTACCTCGGATCTGCCTTCCCCATGGTAGGAATCATGCTTTTAGTGTCTCTGCACTTCCCTTTCAGAGCCAATGGCGTTGGCGACACCTGCGGGTGTAGTAGGTGTAAAACTCTCCCTGTCATTGGGGTACTACCTAGGACCACCTTCGCGACCTCCACGGTTAACACCCGTTAACTCTGTCAGCCATGGTCTGTTTTATGGCGAAAAACCTGGTGGAGATACTGCACCTTCCACCCTAGGCCTTCTTATATGTCCTGTGAAAAGCCTAAGGTCAACCAGACAGCAGCGACGTATACAGTGTTACAAGCGGGTCTCCGAATATTTGACTTTGCTAGACTGCGCACAACTACACAACCATTCACCTATGATGTCCGAGCCTCCAGGCGAGGCCACGGGGCTATGATGGGAATAATGCCTTCAAATTACGGCTTCTTCGGAGCTGCGTAGCTCGGCCCAATAGCATCTCCTGGCAACCGCAGTTTCCAGTATTATGCCAATCTTTGCATGACAAACATTGACTTGATTTTTCATGAACTCACTAAGGGACTGCGTATTGCAAGGTAGGGTAACCCAGGCCATTGGACAGGGTAACACGAGCTTCATGGCAAGGTAACCTGATCCTGAGAGTAGGGTACCCTGGTCCAGTAGACCAGATGACTTTTACCTGTTGCCCTGCCTATTCTATCGCTTGAGATAGACATTGTAGACCTTTCTCCAGTTGCCTGGCCTAGCGGAGTAACTGCCGTTTGAGAGGTCACTAAGTACGCTGAGACTGCTCCGGGGTGCATCCATGTACCTAGATATCTGGCCTGCTAGTTCTGTGCATCCCAGAACCCGGGCCATCGGGTCTCTATGGGTCAAGTACTTACATGGCGGCCGGTTCCTACCACTTTGCCTCCTGGGTACCGGTATGGGTTTAGGTTCCCACTGCCACACGTTCTGTATGCGCGGTCGTTACACCACCCAATCTTCGTTCGTGCTGTTCACAGTATCCTTTTTACATTCTCGTTGGGTTGCTATTGTTAACAGGAAGTCCTCTACGCTTGGCTGCCTTCTTATTAATGTAGGTGTAATGTGGGCACCCCTAGGAAGATGGATCCCAAGGTTGAGACCGTACCGAACAACTTCAAACTCATCGCCAAAAGTTCACACAGATGTAAGAGTAAAGTAAACGGTAACACTTAAGATCGGTAAGCCTGACACTTCACTCAAGTAAGGTCTCGAGAGGATTGATTATTGGAGCAGGACAGTTCTCGCATAGACTTTGAGGTAACTTTATCTTGTGCCAGAAACTCGCGGATCAGTTTACTGCAACCATTCCAGCACACCGTTCTCCGCTAAGGGTGGTCCGACAAGTCTCCTGGTGCACCCTTCAGGAATGCATGTGTCGACACACTCTAGTCGGCGTTTACCTTATGTGGTTATCGGTTCTGCGCTGCATTTCCATTTTGCCCTGCGCAGTGAGAACCACCCTGCATCGGCGTCTTGCCAGTGGCTAACAGTCAAGGTACCTCATGAACTAGACTATCTATGACATCCTTCCCATATGCATTGATCTCTACTTGACTCCGGAGGCTACCGTGAGAGGTTTATCTGTTGCCTACTTATGGGTCTCGTGCTTCCAGTGTCTTCCGCAGGGCACGGTTGTCTGGTAGTGATCCAATGGGCGCTACCCATGACCACCAACTCGCATCTACCTTACCAGTACTAGGAATCATGCTTTCCGTGTCTCTGCACTTCCCTTCCAGAGCCTATAGCGTTGGGACCACCTTCAGGCTTGTCAGGTGTAAAACTCTCCCATTTGCCATGGCACCACCCTGGTCCCCCTTCGGGACCCCCATGGTTAACACCCGTCAACTCGCTCAGCTTTGGTCTGTTTTACTCCGAGTAACTTGGAGGAGGTACTCCATCTTCCACCCTATGCCCCCTTGTATATCCTGCCAACAGCCTACAGTCAACCGGACCGCAGCGATGTATATGGTGTTACAAGCATGACGCCAAAGATTCCTCTTTGCTAGACTGCACACAACTACACAACCGTTTGTCCATGACGTCCGGGCCTCATGGCCGGGCCGGCGGGGTATGATAGGAAGAAGGTCTCCAATTTACAGCTTTATCGAAGCTACGTACCTCACCCAATAGCATCCCCGGGAACCCCAGATTCTAGTATCATGCCTGGCTTCGCGCGACAAATATTACAGTCAATTTTCCTGAACTGTTCAAGAGACCTCGTGTTGAAAGGTAGGGTAACTCAGGACTCTGGGCAGGGTAACCCAAGCCCCAAGGCATGGTAACCTGACCCCGAAGGTAGGGTAACCTTGTCCAGTGGTGAAGATAACTTTTCCCTGTTACCCTGTCTATCCTGTCGCCAGCGGTAGATATTCCTGACCTGTCTCCAGTTACCAGGTCTACCTGAGCAACTGCCGCTTCCGAAGTCTCTAAGTACGCTAAGACTGCTCTCGGGTATATCCAGGTACCTGTGTCCCAGACCAGCCAATTTTGTTCATTCCCCGAGCCCGGGCCATTGGGTCTCCGTATGTCAAGTACTCACTTGCCTGCTAGTTCCTACCAGTTTGCCTCCTGGCTACCGGTCTGAGTATAGGTTCCCTCCGCCATAGCGCATTTATGCTGGGTTATTACATCACCCCCCTACTCTCTACGGTGCGTCAAGGACCGTTCGCATCGTCTCGTATTTCCACCACTCAATTCACCCAAGACCCTATGGTCCCTAGGCTTGGATGGATATCTGTGCTGGAAATCCAGAATGTCCTGTAAGCCTGTCCCTTCTAGCATCTCGTAGGGCTCCCATGAGTTCTCCTCAGCCCCGTAGCCTTCCCATCAAACCAGGTAGTGGTCGAAGCGTGACGGAATCTTCGCCTTCGCCCCTCCGTACCATCAGCTGTCCACAACAGCTTTGATAACATAACTGGGCTCATTGTCTACAAGTTCCAGGGTAGGGACTTCCTTGACCCTACCTGGGCCCAGATCCTCACGATAGGGTTCGAGCAAGGTGACATTGAAAACCAGGGGCTGCTCCATCTGGTAGGCAGTTGGAGTTCGTAGGTGCACTTACCCACTCGATGTTTGCCCACAAAAGGACCAAACATGCGGAGGTCCAGCTTCTGCATCGGACGCTTGGTGCGGATGTTGTTTCGGTTTAACATCACGTGCTCCGCTTTCTTCGCCCGCCCCACGCCACATCCTCCAGGGCAGCATAGTCCGGTGATGGGAACCTTTTCCGGCCATGCCATTTCCTGTGCCTTTCCTGTGCCGGCTGAATTATTTTTCGAATCTCTTCCCCGGTTCCTTCCCATTCCTTAACCCGGAGCTCACTGCCAGGGTGAATTCCAGGAGTGTCAAACATGACACCCGACCAGTTTCTCCTCCGGTTAAACTCATAGTTGATCTCTAATGTTAACAACCTGGTGGATTGTGATGTGGTGGTATGGTACGCATGCTCCACAAGGGGTAACAGTGAAACGCAATCATCTTGTGGGGAGGAACAGTAACTGCGCAAGTACTGTTCCAGTGTCTGATTAACCCTCGCGGTTTGCCCATCAGTCGCAGGGTGGAATGCAGTCGAAACGTTTAGTTTCACTTACCACAAGTGCATTAGACTCATCCAGAACTTGGATGTGAATGGGCTATCTCGATCGGAGATGATTGACTCTGAGAGTCCACGAGGGCGCCAAACTTCCTTCAGGAATATCCAGGCAAGCTCCTTGATAGGTACCTCCGTGGTCAGGAGTATGAAATGGGCCATTTCCGAGACTCTGTCCACTATGACCCAGATCTTGGTATACCCTTTGGACTCTGGCAGCGCTACAATGAAGTGCATTGAAAATGGCTGTCCACGGCCGCATAGGAACATCAATAGGTTCCAGCAGCCCGAACTTCTTGTCCCTGATGGACATATTTCTTTGGCATGCATCACATGTCCGCACACAGTCGGTGGTGTACTCATCCATCTTAGGCCAATGGAAGTTAGCCCTAACCCTGCCAATGGTCTTGTAAATCCTGCAGTGTCCCACGATTTGGGAGTCATGTTCTGCCTTCATGATTGTTTGCTTCAGATTCTGACCCTGGGGAACTTACCACCTGTTCTTGTACACGATTAATCCCTCTTCTGTCGTGAAATGTCAGTCGATCTCTTAGTCACAGGCAGCCGTTGCCTTCAGGACCCTCAAGTATTGCGGATCTTCAGTTATGGCGACCGGCAGTTGATCCAAGAAGGAAGACTGAGGCTAAAATCCTTGGCACACCTGCAAGGCTTGTGGTCGCAAGATGTCCCGTTCCTGGCTCCCAACCCACTGTCCGCAGCAAAAAACCAGCTGTGGTGGAAAATCACTCCCCTCTTCAGGGCGGCAGTCCCTACGCCGCGACAACGCATCTGCCTTCTCATTGAACTACCCTTCTTGGTAAACCACCTGGAAGTTAAACGGTTGCAGGAACTCAGCCCAGTGGTGCTGCCTTCAGTTAAGGACCTGGGTACTATTGCAATGCGCCAAATTCTTATGATCCATATAGATCATCAACTGGTACGTTACCGCGTGTAGCCAATAATCCTATTCCTTGAACACCACCACGATGGCAGCCATGTCCTTGCCATGGACATCATAATTAATCTCTGCTCCGTGAAAGTTCCTACTATGGTAGGCTACCGGATGCCATCTCTCATCTGCACGGAACCAGGGGAGGACGGCTTCTAACGCGAAGTCACTAGCGCCAGTTTCCAGCCGGATTGGCGGTTCAGGGTCAAAATGTGCTAGGATAGGTTTGGACGTGAACGCTCCCTTCAAATGGTTGAAGGCCTGCGCACAAGCAGGTGTCCATTCCCGTCGAACATCCTTCTTTGTCAAGTCCCTCAGAGGCTTTATCATGTTGCTGAAACCTTCTATGAACCGACGACAGAAGTTGGCAAAGCCCAGAAAGCCTTGCGCGTCGACGACGCATGTCGGAGGTGCCCAATCCCTGATTGTCTGCACCTTCCCCGACAACGTAGAGATCCCCATATCGGAGGTCTTGTATCTGTGGAATTCAACCTCCCGTTGGTGGAAACTGGAGTTCTTCATGCTTACACATGGTGCCGCGCTCCGCAATTTTTCCATCACATGCCTCACAATCGCGACGTGTTCTTCCATAGTTTCGGTGTAGATCCGGATGTCATCCATGTACGCGATGACTCCTTCCTCCATGAGATCCCGCAAGACCTCACTTATCATGCTTTGGAAAGTTGCCAGGGCATTACACAACCCAAACGGCATGACCGTGTATTCATACAGTCCATATCCCCACCGTAAGGCCATCTTCCATTCCTCACCTTCTGCCATCCTCAGAAGGTAGTAATTGTTCTTCACGTCCAACTTGGTGAACACAACGGCTTTTCCTAACCTATCTCGCAGTTCGTTCATCAACGCTAGAGGATACTCACTGTTCACCGTGATTTTGTTCAGCCCTTGGTAATCTATTACCAGGCTTAATGTACCATCGGGTTTTAACACGAAGAGGAGAGGGGTGCTGCTGAGGAACTGGAACGCTGTAGCTTTCTGGTTCACAGCATGTCATAGAGATATTCCCGCAGTGCCTTAAGCTCCTTGTCCGATAACGGATAGGTAGGCCCAAACGGAGGTTGAGTTCTAGGTTGCAACTTGGTCCTATGTTCATACTCCGAGTGCTCCAGTAACGCCTCAACCCGTTCTTGTCTAAAGATATCCATATAGTCCTTATACTCGGGGAGTGGCTTAACCATAATGTCAGCACCATTCTCATTAGAGAATTGCACAATTCCCAGTAGGTACACATTGCTAGGCTCCTCACCTAGCAACTCTTCCTCGGTCAGGAACACTAACTGCCCCTGCCCTGCCAGGCAGTTAGCCTTGCAGAAATCTGACCGCCAGGTCAGTAATCCGGCCTTCCAATCTATGTCGGGGTTATGGTCTCTCTAGCAAGACATACGTAGGTACCCATCCACCTTGGTGTCGGGCATATCTGCAACTTCAAAGCACATCTCATTGTGGTTGTCACCTATCCTCATCGCTAATGACTTCGTATCGTGTAGACCTGACCTAGGAATGTGATTACCGCTGGCGTCGCCTGTCGGCACTTGTATCTTTTGTCGTATGCAGGGTGCCTGAGTCTGCTTAACCCAACGGCTACTAAGCACTAGCCCAGTAGCTCCGCTATAGAGTAGCAGCAGCGCTTCCACGCTTACCTGTCTAGCTCTTATCTTCCAGTCTAACTTGACCCATACGTGGATAGACTTGGTATGATGGCCAAGTTGTCACCCTTGTGCCCCTTCGCTTGTCTTGGTGACTTAGTCATCCTGGCTTAGTAATTCCTTTATTCTCTTGCCTTTCGACAGAAGAGTGGCCACAACCCGTCGGTAAACATTAAGCGATTGGGATTTGTCTTTTTATCAATAACTAGGGTTTTTACTATCACGCCAGCCTGATTTCGGGTACTAAAACCTCCTCAGGTAACCTGCGAAATAGGATTATTTATTTGATCAAGTTCAGCCTGAACCAATTCCGCTTGTACTAAACATACCAATTTTTTCCCCGCGGTGGGTAGAGGTCCGCTATCGGACCGGTTCCAAGCCAAGCAGCCTTGCTTCCCCAATGTCGAGTGTCTCATTAAAGAGGACCTCACCCAGCCTCAACCAAAATAATGTCCTATAACTTGGCCATCCAGCTAAGTAAATCCTGAAAGAAATACGTATAACTAGAGCAAAGGAAATAACAAGAAACCCAACAGAGGAGAGATAGCCCAGCCCACCGCGCACGGCCCGCAACATCTACCTGCCCACACCATCTCGGTGTAGTCATTATCCGGGTCATTTATGTGGTCCAAGGGTGCTTACCCATCTTTGAAGCCACCTCCGTGGCTCATGTCCATCTATCCCACAGGGATCTATGGCCGCGGGTTAATAAGGTTACAACGTAAACAGAATGGGTTCTTACCTGTTCCGAGCCCTCACTATCAACCTCCAAGATCTGCGGTGATGCCTGGCGGACCTCAAGTATCTTCAACGAGGAAGCCGAAGAGGCCGCTTCAATGCACTTTAGTTGCGTGTCCATTCCTGTAGCCTCGCTTACCGGGGCTGACCATTTCAACCTGCGGGCCTGTTTGGATGAACTAATGACTGGGGCTGTCATGCTACACTTTCTCCAAAGGTGACCTGTTTGACTGCACTTCGTGCACTGGTTGTGCCTCCTCTGGAGTTCCGTCCAAGTCGACGTGATTCCCTTATGCGCTATTGCATACTCACAAGTCGCCGGCTTGGCCTGTTTCCCCACCTTGAAATTAGTAGGTTTGGCAGACCTCTGGTTTGGGCTCCGCGCACCCTTTTCCTTCTTCTGGAACCTGCCGATGTCAAGGATCTATCGTCCTTCTTCGCAGCAGGTTGAGACCGGCAGGCGGGGTGGATAATGCGGTTACTGAACTGGTTGTTGTCCTCCTGCGTGTGCCCGACCTTCTGGAGAAGATCAAGGTACTCGTTCAGGTCAGTCAGATGGGGCTCCTTAAGGGCCCACACATTCCGCACCTCTTGTGTGATGCCTGATCAAACCTTGTCTCGTACTTGTACTGGATCTGTATAGCTAAGCTTATACATATAATCAATTATCTCATCCAGGTACTCATCGATGTGACGGGGTTTCATCACAAGGTGTCTCCACTCAAGAAGGGATCGATCTCGCTGGGCCTGGTCTCCGCTGTAACTTCGTTCCAGGCATTCTCGGAACCATTTCCATGCCCGTAAGGGGTTGCCATCTTTGATGGGAACGCTAGTGCCCTTGGCGGCTTCCTTGTGAATGTCCCCATGCAACCCCAGACACTATGCCTGGACTGAGTCTTCAAGAAGAGGGATCGCCAAGTTTACCTTATCCATGTTGGTTGACTTGCAATCCGTAAAGTATTCCAATTGGACCGCTAGGAAGTTCAAGAAGCTCACGAATTCTGTAACTTTGCCCTTGAACGGAGGGATACCAGTCAGCTTCTCCGACTCCTTCTGTTGGGGTCTTGGTGTTGGCCTAGAAGCCGAACCAGTGTAACAACCCCGCATACATGACCTATGGCAGATGGAACCTATACCCATACCGGCAGCCACGAGGCGAACTGGTAGGAACCGGCAGGCAAGTAAGTACTCGACCTATGGAGACCCAATAGCCGGGGCTCCGGGAATGAACAGAATTCACTGGTAAGGGACTTAGGTACCTGGATACACCCGGGAGCGGTGTCAGCATACATAGGGACGTCTGAAGGGGCAGTTGCTCAGCTAGGCCAGGTAACTGGAGAAAGGTCAGAACCGTCTATCTGCGGCAACAGGATAGACCGGGCAACAGGAAAAAGTTTTCTTGTCCACTGGACAGGTTACTCTACCCTCAGGGTCAGGTTACCCTGCCTTGGGGCTTGGGTTACCCTGCCCAAGGGCCTAAGTTACCCGGTGTTTCAATACGAAGTCCCACGCCGAGTTCGTGGAAAATGACCGGAATGTTTGTCACGTGGAGCCATGCATGATACTGGAAGCTGGGGTTCCGAGGGATGCTATTGGGCGAGCTACCTAGCTTCAGGGAAGCTGTAAATGGAGGGCATTATTCCTATCATAGCCTTCCGGCCCCGCCTTCAGGCCCGGACATCATGGCCAAATGGTTGTGTAGTTGTGTGCAGTCTAGCAAAGAGGAATCTTTGCCGGGATGCTTGAAACACCATATACGTCGCTGCCGTCCGGTGGACCGCAGGCTGTTCGCAGGATATACAAGAGGTCATACGGTGGAAGTTGGAGTACCTCCTTCAAGTTGTGCGAAGTAAAACGGACCAAACCTGATGGAGTTAACGGGTGTTAACCGTGGTGGTCCGGAGGTAGTCCCGGGTGGTTCCCAGGCCACTGCGAGAGTTTTACACCTACCAAGCCCAAATGTGGTCCCAACGCTATAGGCTCTAAAATGGAAGTACAGAGACACTAAAAGCATGATTCCTACTACAGGTAAGGTAGATCCGAGGTAGTGGTCATGGGTAACACGCATGGTTTCACTCCCGGACTACGGTGCCCTGCGGAAGGCACCGGAAGCCCAAGACCCGTAAATGGTAAATAGATAAACTGCTCACGGTAGCCTCCGGAGTCAAGTAGAGATCAATGCATAGGGGAAGGGTGTCATAAATACTCTAGTTCATGAGGTGCCTTGCCTATTACCCACTGGGAAGACACCGATGTGCAGATGTTTTCACTCCGGCCGGCAAAATGGAAATGCACCACAGAAACGATAACCGCATAAGGTGAACGCCAACTAGAGTGTGTCGACACAAGCATGCCCGAACGGTGTGCCAGGAGACGCATCGGACCACCCTTAGCGCAGAAGGGTGTACTCAAATGGTTAGAGTAAACTGATGGGGAGCTTCTGGCATAAGATCAAACTACCTGAAAGTCTATGTGAGAACTCTCCTACTCCAACAATCAATCCTCTCGAGACCTTAATTGAGTGAAGCATCAGGCTGAACGATATTAAGTTTTAGCGCTTACTTTACTCTTACATCCATGTGAACTTTTGGTGATAAGTTTGAAGTTGTTCGGTGCGGTCGCAACCTTGGGATCCATCTTCCTAGGGGTGCTCCCGTTGCAACCAGTACCCTGCAGCGCCCACGCCAGCCTCTTGGCGCGGCGAGGCCACCGTCGTTTCTTCTCCTTGCTCCAATCATCCTTGCGGGCACTGAGGAAGGGTGTCAAATCTGCGAGAGAGTCTCCACCATCATCATCATCTGCGCTGTCATGGTTTGAGTCCCCTGGATCCCCGCCTGCTCCCGCCGCACCACCTCCAGGTGGGGCATTTCCGTCCCTACTACCTCCGATGTTCCCGCCTGGTATCTCCCGTGGTCTATCATACCCACTAAACCGTTCCTCCTGGCCATCCTCATTCTCACCCCCGGGGCGGTTAGCCCCTGATTGTACTGATGGCGGTGGTGGAACAGGGCATCGCCCACTCACAGTAGTAGGGTCAGGGGCGACCCGAGTTAACCGCAGCAATGCCTGTAGCTCTGGGCAGATCCGGGGTTGCAACAGGGAGCGGACATGCCTCCCTGAGTCACTATACCCACATGTTAGCCGTCCATCTCCTTCCTTCTGCCTTCTTTGATGCATTACGGGGGTCCATTGTTCCCTCCTGCACCCATATGTGTATTAATGATTCCATCCCATGAGAATTTCTTGGGATTTGCAGCCCGACAGGCAAGATTGGTCTCGCCTGTCCGACTCGCCGCTTGTGGTTGTGGGGAGCACAGTGGGAGGAGCTGGTTTCGAGGGGGCACAGGGAATCACGGGTGCCCCAGGAACGGAGCCAGCTGGTGTCCCAGGTGTGGGGATTGGAGTCCCCCATGATCGATCCCTGGGTACTCGCTATTCCTGGCACCTTACCTGTTTGAAAAATCCCCGTAATGCCACGCCCAGTGGTCACAACCCTGGTGTAACCAACACTGCTGGCGGGAAGACTGTGGCAGAGAAGATATCCGTAGCAGGCATCGAGACCAGTAAAGGTGTGGGTCTTGGGGCAGCGATGTGAGGTGTGGGAGTTGCAACCGACGGTGTTGCAGGAAGGTTAACGGGAGCAGGGGTCGGCCGAGCAGTAGGGTCGGGTGTATCTGGTACCCTGATACCCCTTGCCTTCGACGTCCTTTTCCTAACCCAACGCCCATCAGTGGATCCAATCATCGGACTCCCCGACTGACTCTAAGCGATTGAGGAGGGGACAGATATAGAGCCTGTTGACGCTCTTGTGAAGGACCAGGTATAGCTGTAGCATTCACCTTTGCGGCTTTCCAGCATTCATACACCCACTGGGCTTGGGTATGCCCTCCACGGTTTACCCGGGCTCTCATAGCCAGTTCCATCCCAAGTTCTCCGGCTTCGTGTAGACAAGTGGGAGTGGGGGCGCCAACTCTATCAACAGTACATCATTCTCAGGGTCAATACTATAACCTCCAGTGAAGGCCCTTTCCCGTATTGCTATACGATCCTTCAATGCCTTCGGATCTCTTGTCATTCACAGGTATGCCTCCTGCCATACTTTCATCCATTCCACCGCTGCCTTAGTAATCTGGTTACGGAACACCTGCTGCTCCCGGGCATTCCAGTTCTTTAGTTCCCGCTTCGCGTCCTGCAGCGACTTGGATACCTCCCAGACAATGTAAGGTTGGATGAACTCACGGGAGAACTCGCTAAATGGTACCCCTTGCAGCGGAGGAGGGGGCATGTTGTGGATGAGGGGGGAATCTTGAAAGAACGAAAGTGTGGCACCGCGAGGGTCTGTAATCATAAGATCAACACATTCATCAGGCAACTAAATAGGGGCGGCCTCCAGAAGCAACTAGTGACCATCCCATTCAATACCGTGGACATCCGCGAAAACTGTCAGAAAAAATATGTTGGGGCGGTTCTCGTCAAGGTCAAGGTCTGAGTCCAAGGTGGATTCCATTCTGGTTCGAAGTTCGGTACTAGCCATTACGCTTTCCACCCTGGGCTACTTGTTCTAGACAAGGTTACTAGTATTTGCCTAAGGTCAGTGCCGAAGATTGAAATACAATTAATCAGCAGAGGAGTTAAGCGAGGAGCTGTCTTAACGATATAGTGTAATGGGGGCACCCCTAGGAAGATGGATCCCAAGGTTGGGACCGCACCAAACAACGGCAAACTTATCGCCCAAAAGTTGGCACAGATGTAGGGGTAAAGTAAGCGGTAAAACCTAATATCGTTAAGCCTGACGCTTCACTCAACTAAGGTCTGGACAGGATTGATTGTTTGGAGTAGGACAGTTTTCGCATAGACTTTCAGGTAGTTTTATCTTCTGCCAGAAACTCCCCTCTCCGTTTACTCCAACCATTCGGGCACCGCCTTCGCCGCTACGGGTGGTCCGACACATCTCTTGGCACAACCTGCGGGCATGCATGTCGACACACCCTAGTCGGCGTTCACCTTATGTGGTTGTCGTTTCTGCAGTGCATTTCTATTTTGCCCGCGCGTGTGAAAACTTCTGCACATTGGTGTCTTGCCAGTGGCTAACAGTCAAGGCACCTCATGAACTAGAGTACCTGGGACCCCCTTCCCGTACGCATTGATCTCTACTTGACTCCCGAGGCTACCCAGAGCGGTTTATCTATTTACTATTTACGGGTCTCGTAGTTCCTGTAACCAGTACGGGTTACCAGGATTTTATGTTTGGTTTCACAGTATCGTTTGATACTTGTATTGTTTCGTGTGCTATCGGTTGATACAGACATTGTTTTATGTTTGGTTTCACAGTATCGTTTGATACTTGTATTGTTTCGTGTGCTATCAGTTGATACACACATTGTTTTGCAATATCGCTCATACTGGAAATAAGCGATATGCTGTATTTAAAGACCGCTGATTCCCGCGATGGAAACAGCAGACTTCGACAGATAGTATTCTTAAATATACTTGGTTGAACGGTTACTTCTTTGATCTCCTATTACACCCCGTTCGAAGCCTCCTTTAGCAAGCAGCGCTCGTTTCGTGTTGACCACGAAGCCATCTGCTCCTATCGTACCGATACGTGACTAGGGCCTAGCCCGAACACGTTACATTTTTTTAACCTCAGCAAGTGGTTAAGAAACCTGCAGGGACCTGGTCTGATCAACCTACGAAAAGTCCAATAAGCAAAGCTAGCATCGGGGAGCGGCAGAACCACGAGAAGTTCGGCTCCGCCGAAACGACACGATTGAGTCATTAGAGACTCGGAGTGGGAAGCAGGTCCCACGAGAAGGCCTTACCAAGAAAAGGCAACCTAAGAAACGGATAGGGCCAAAGAGCGATTTTGCGATCGACGAAGCGGAACGACAACTTGCGCGAGACTTGGCCAAGCAGACCTTCAGTGAGTCAACTGACGAATTAGTGAAGGCAGCAACCACCCTTCCTGGGCTATTTCCCACCAGCCCCAGTAAAGGAAAGGGACCGGCGCAACCACCGAAGAAAGACAGCATACCTATCGGGAGACCTAAGAAGGAAGAGGACGAAGAAGAAGGATCAGATCACGCGGTAGCAAGGCAGCCACCGGACGATAACCCAAGCGAAGATCCAGATAGCTCCTCAGACAACAGCTCGGATAACGAAGAATCTGAACACGATATGTCTGAAGGTGAATCCGCCGGGCCGGGCGAACAGGACCTAAAGTCAAACTCCCACTGCCACCGACGTTCTCGGGCGAAAAGGACGACCTAAAACCTGAAGTATTTGACCGGTGGGTCATAACCACTTCACAATACCTTACCCTACATGGAGTGGACAAAACCACGGAGGGAAGCGGAGCGTACTTTGGAAGTTTCTGCACCGGAAAGGCAGAGGAGGCATACCACCAAGCGATGAACCACTATCAGAGTGGGGAAAAAATCCGAGGAACAACCCTGATAAAGTACTTAAGAGACAGATTCCAATCCTCACGGAACACGGAGGAACTATACAAAAGGTTCAAGGATATCCAGCAAGTACGAAATGGCAAAACAGAAAGAATAACGCTGGTCGCAACGGATCTCTTAATGTATCATGGACGATTGCCTACCGGAACAGTGTCTCAGTATACGCTGAAACAAAGATTGTATGAAGCAATGCATCCCAGACTACGTCAGGAGGTAGAACCCATGGAGGAGGATGATGATTCCTTTGACAAGATAGTAAAGCGGGCCGAACGGAAGGATGCTATCCTGTATGAAACAGGAGTTTACCGAACCCATGTGCCACAGCAAAGGCATAGCAAAGGATCATCATCGCGGGAAGCATCATCGCGGGACAATACGAAGAAGGATAAACCATACCGCAAGGACAAGAAAGACAAGAAACAGAAACGACGCGAGGAAGGCACGTGTTACGAATGCGGGAAAAAGGGGCACTACGCAAAGGATTGCTATTCGAAAAAAGGAAAAGGAAAGGCCGCTAAGCGAGAGACAAGCACGAATCACATGGAAGCAACTGAATACGACGAAGTGGAAATTAACTCGGTTGAAATGGAAAGCCTACGAACACAACCGACGCTGGCAATCAAACCCCGTGACGCTCTGGAAGGAACAATTCACATAGAAGGCCACCCAGCAAAGGTACTATTTGACACGGGAACGATCGGCTGCGACATAATTAGCGCCACCTTTATCTCCACCCATGGAATCCCAACGGAACCACTGCCCCAACCAACAACAGTCAACATGGCTATGAAAGGATCCCGCTCCTCAAGCCACAAAAAATGTGGACTGACCGTAGGAATCGGAAAAAAGAAATGGACAAATCAGCAGATGTTGGTAGGGAACTTGGCGAAATACGATGCCCTGATTGGAATGCCCTTCCTGAAAAGACATAATGCTCTGATCAGGTGTGGGGACACAGCAGTGGAATTCCCAGATGACAGGTTACGAGTGCTATGCAAACCAACAAGCGGGGAAATCCGAGCCGCTGTGTCAGACGCCACCTCAAAAACATTGATGGAAGAATACAGGGATGTATTCCCGGACAAGGTCCCTGAAACGCTACCCCCAGTGCGTAAGATTAACCACCACATTCGACTAAAGGATCCAACCGACCTACGAAACCAACCAACATACTCGATCCCAGAAGCCTACAAGGAAAAACTCATGAACTGGATAAACGAGAAATTACGAAGTGGAGTAATTGTACGACAGGAAGTTCCCGGAGCGGCACCCATGTTTGTACAACCCAAATCAGACGGAAGGATCCGCCCCCTAGTGGATTTGAAAGTAAGGAATGATAACACGGTCATGGATAGTCCTTCAATTCCAAACCAACAGCAGATCCTTAACAGGATAGGGCGAGCAAAATTCAGGAGTAAGATCGACCTAAGCGATGCATACTTCCAAACACGCGTGGAGAAGGACAGTGTTAAGTTCAATTCATTCAAAACACCATTCGGAGGCTTTGTGAGCAAAGTCATGCTCCAAGGAGACATGAATGCACCAGCAACATTTATGCGAATAATGGAAGATCTCCTAAGCGAATATTTACATCATTTTGTATGGGTATACATTGATGATATCCTCATATTTTCAGACACATCAGAAGAACACGAGAAACACATACGCCAAGTATGTGAGCGACTCAGGAAGGCAAAATTCTTTGCGAGCAAAAAGAAATCAGTACTATTTGCAGATAAGCTGGAAGTATTAGGACACATAGTGGACAACGAGGGAATCCATGCTTCCCCTCAGAAAATATCGTCCATTGCAGAATGGGAAACGCCAAAAAACAAGAAGGAATTGCAACGATTCCTAGGAATAGTAAACTATGTGGCCCAATTCCTTCCACACCACGCTACATTGACGGCACCACTAACCGACTTAACGGGAAACGCCGAATTCGTATGGACAAGAACCCACCAGACCGCATTCGAGATGGTCCGGAAATGGATACTCGACCACCAAGTCATGCGACCAATAGATATACGAGAGAAGGAACCAATTTGGCTAGTTACGGACGCCTCAGATTTAGGAGTTGGAGCATGGGTGGGACAAGGACCCACTTATGAGACGGCACGACCAGCCGCGCTACACAGCAGAAAATTCACCAACGCTCAGATGAATTATGGGACCACCGATAAAGAGGCCTTAGCGATAGTGGAAGCGCTTAATCGGTTCCACAATGTACTGATGGGAAATCCCTTCACGATAGTTACAGACCACCAACCCTTAACACACCTGCGAACGGCCAAAAACCCTAGCAGGAAGCAGGTGAGATGGCTAAGTGCCTTGGGAAAATACGACGCAAAGATAGTCTACGCACCAGGAAGCACGAACTATTTAGCTGACGCCCTTTCCCGAATTTATGAGGGAGAACCAGACTTGAATCCACTCTATGTCCATGATCATACGAAGGAATCGGATGACATCTCGGATAACACGGTCTACGAACAAGAATCAAACACAATGGAGCTCACGCAGGAGTACTCCCCTACTTCCCCTCCTTACTCCTATACTGAGTACCCCAACGAGGCCCCTGTACCTCCCGAAAGCCCCTGCTCGATTGTTGCAGGAAACGATTGGGGTGACGCATGTACTCTGCGCAGCACGCCACCAGAAGAACTCCAACATAGCGCCCTTCATTACTCACACTGTTACGTGGATCATTGCCCATATCACCAAACTGAGATCAAATTTACGAACAACCATCCTAGACGACGGGGTAAATCGACCCCTTACCCATCCAGTGATGGACCGAGCCCTCCGAGTACGGAGATCGACCCAAGCCCTCCAGAGTCCCCCGAAATCAATGACTGGGAATGGCAACAAACCACCGGCGAAAGACCAATGAGTGCAGGAGAAGGACCGTCCACCCTTGCCCAGCCAACGCCTAGGTCGTATGCAATTCCGGCACTGCTAAACCCGGAGGCCCCGGTATTCCAGATGCCGGAACCAGAACCGATAGAAAACCTTACAACTGAAACAATAGAGGCATTCCGAATGCCAGGACCTGATAGCCCAACACCCATTAGGCGAGCGGAACGGCTGGAAAGCCTTACCAATGAGACAATAGTCTCGGTAATGCCCCCGACAATGACAGAATACCGACGCGGACTTTACGATGTTTTAGAAGACAACGAGGAGGACGACCTACCTGAGACAACCAGAGGAAGCGAAATAGAAGACGAACGGGACACCTTACAGACAGTCAACGAAATGATTGGAACGTTCCGAGCGCACATGGTAGCAGCATACCGAAAGGAACCAATTTGGAAGAAGGTAAATGAAAGTATGGACTCCACCGGAGACTTGTCCTCTTACAAGGTTGCAAACGGAATGCTATACGCAAAAACCAGATACGGAGAAGACTGCCTGTATATCCCGAAAGGTCCTGCATACGGAAACACAACATTAAGGGAATATGTTATTAGCGAAATTCACAACAAGGGCCACCACAGTAGCGAACGAAACTTACGATACGCAACGGAGTACCTATTTTGGCCTGAAATGCGGAAAGACTTTAGAGCGTATATAGCCCAGTGCCACACATGCCAGGTGAATAAGGAACCCACGAAATTGCCAGAAGGAAGGGCTCAAACAATTGCCCTGCCATCAGAAATCTTCGAATCAATAGCCATTGATTTTGCAGGACCATTCCACAACTCATGGGGATACGATACGATTCTGGTTGCGATGGATAGGTTTTCAGGATTCACGTGGCTTATACCTACAACGAAGCAAGTAACAGCAATAGCAACCTGGGAACTGCTACGTAACAAAATGTTTACACCCCATGGCTACCCAACATCGCTAGTGAGCGATGCAGACCCAAGGTTCGAATCACATGTGTGGAGACAACAATGCCGATCGTTAGGCATTGAACACATCAAGGCGGCACCAGGCCATCACGAAACCAATGGACAGGTCGAAAGGAAAATCCGAGAATTGAAGACAGCTCTCCGAAATCTAGTCAACGCCAGACAAAATAATTGGTTTGATGCCATACCAGAGACAGCAGCGTACCTGAATGCGGGATGGTCAGAAACTCTCGGCATGTCACCATATAAAGCCATTTTCGGAAAGAATTACCCACTACTACCCCTAGCAAACTTCAAAAATTCCGCAGTACCGGCGGCCGACGAATTACTAAACAGGCACCAAGCGATCCGGAACGCGGCTTTCAATGCGATTAAAATGGCACGGTTTAGAAGCACGAGAACGGCAGCAAAACGACGCAGACACCATACACCGATAGGGAAAGGAAACTTGTTACTAGTATATGGAAGTTTGTTCGCAACAGAATCAGGACGGAGCAAGAAACTGCAACCACGCTGGCGTGGACCATTCAAGATAATCGGATACGATGAGCATACACAAAACTACACGGTCGAGATGGATGGCAGAATGTACAGAAACCGAGAAGCGACATTTCATGCTTCCACCGTGAAAAGATACCGTCCGAACGATGACATTTCTTTTCCTGCAAGGAGCCACGCAAAACCACCCCCAATCGTGGTAAACGAGAAACCGGAATGGGAAGTGGAAACCATACGAGACCACCGAAGACGATATGACCGTGACCAGTTCCTAGTAAAATGGGTAGGGTACCCGGAAACAGAAAATAGCTGGGAACCCCTTGAGGGATTGGAAAACGCGATGGAAGCGGTTAATCGATGGTGGGAAGACAACAAACCAGAGGACGAGCTACCCCCTACGATAAACCATGTGACGGTGGCATGGAGCCCAACCCTACCAGAAATCCAACACCTGCGCCCAGACACAGACCAAGGGATACAGGATGGATTCTGGTCAGCCCACTTCGAAAGCGACTTCGAAAGCAGCGAAGATGAGAATCGGGTAATGGAAGATGAAGCGGCATACCTAGCCCAACTGGCCGAGGCGGAGTACTGGCAATAACAAAAGAAAAGAACACTCCATCCAACAGCCTTACGATGTCAAACTATGAGCAAGTACCTTGGAGACTGCGCCATCAGCTTATGGGACTGTTGGTGAACCGTGATATTATCCCTAGACAATACCTTACCCACCGACTATTCATACACATCTGCAACAAATGCTTAGAAATAACAACAGAATCGACGGGACGAATGTGGGGAGAATCAGTGTCAGATATTTTTCGCTTCGGTAGCGGGTGCTACCTGAGCACAGAAAAATGTGATGGTTGCATGGAGACGGAAGAAACCGAAATTAAGCACCAAACCCCTTCCTATGAAGACCTAAGCGAGGCCAACACCTAAGCGAGGTCACCACCGAACATAAATACCACCCACCAGCCCCTGAACCATCGAAGAAAACAAACCACCCTACCTGCCCTCGAAACCTTTAACCCTTACAAAAGTCTTCACATTACAAAATTACCCTTACGCAAGAAAGAAAAACCAAAATGTCGACCTACGCAGAAGTCAGCATCAGGGGACGAGAGCTCATTTTGGGGTACCTACTTTACCGCGAAATCATTCCAGAATACGCATACTGGAAGATTTTCTACATCGATCACTGCGCGGATTGCGGACGGATCGATGTCGAGACGGAGGAATGGCAGGACCGGATAGTCCGGAACTTGGTGGACCTGCCACATTACTGGGAGTCTGGTTGCTTTGTGCGCGAAGCGCCATGCGGGGAGTGCTTGGAGAAATGGTTGGAAGGTGCGGAGTACTTGTTGCAGGACGATTTGAGATTACTGCACGATAGCGATGACGATGAGGATGGATCCTACCCGGAGAATAGCGGGACTGCCGGCCGATAGGAATGCATTGGGATTTCCTTAGATCGTTTTGTTTTGGTGAAATTGTTATTTTATTTTGGGAGTGTAACCGGTACGGGTTACTAGGGTTTTATGTTTGGTTTCACAGTATCGTTTGATACTTGTATTGTTTCGTGTGCTATCAGTTGATACACACGTTGTTTTGCAATATCGCTCATACTGGAAATAAGCGATATGCTGTATTTAAAGACCACTGATTCCCGTGATGGAAACAGCAGACTTCGATAGATAGTATTCTTAAATATACTTGGTTGAACGGTTACTACTTTGATCTCCTATTACACCCCGTTCCAAGCCTCCTTTAGCAAGCAGCGCTCATTTCGTGTTGACCACAAAGCCATCTGCTCCTATCATACCGATACGTGACTAGGGCCTCGCCCGAACACGTTACATGTCTCGCGATTCAGGAGTCATGTTCCGACTCCATTATTTTCTGCTTCATATTCTGACCCTCCGGAACATACCACCTGGTCTTGTAGAGGAGTAAGTCCTTTACCGCGGTGAAGTGTCGGTCGCCCTCTTGGTCACTGGCAGACACAGCCTTTGGGATCCTCTAGTATTCCAGGCCTTCCTTTATCGCTACCCGTAGCTGATACAAAAAGGAAGACTGGAGCTGAAACCCTTGGCACACTTGCAACACCTGTGGTCGCAAGATGTCCCGTTCCTGGCTCCCAACCTACTGTCGGGGGTGGAAAAACCAGTGTGGTGGGAAATCACTCCTCCCTTCAGGGTGGTAGTCCCTATGCCACGAGAAAGCATCTGCCTTCCCATTCAACCGGTCTTCGCGGCAAACCACCTGGGAGTTAAACGGTTGCAGGAACTCAGCCCAGCGGTGCTGCCTACACTTGACGACCCTAGTACTATTAAAGTACTCCAAAATCACATGATCTGTATAGACCACCCACTGGTCCATCGCCGAGCATGACGGATGATCCCATTCCTCGAATCCTCTCACGATGGCAGTCATTTCCTGGTCATTGACGTCAAAATTAATCTGGGTTGGGTGAAACTTGCGACCGTGACAGGCTAGCGGATGCCATGTCTCATCTTCACAGAACTGGGAGAGGACGGCTCCTAATACAAAGTCACCAGTGTCGGTTTGCAACCCGGTTGGCCATTCAGGGTCAAAACGTGCTAGGATAGGTTTGGATGTGAATGCCTCCCTCAAACAATAGAAGGCCTGCTTACAAGCAGGTGACCATTGCCATCAGATAACATTCTTTCTCAAGTCCATCGGAGGTTTTACTATCTTGCGGAAACTTTCTATGAACCAACGATAGAAGTTGGCAAAGGCCATAGAGCTTTGAACGTCGACAATGCATGTTGGAGGTGCCCAATCCTGGATTGTTTGCACCTTCTCCGATAACATGGAGATCCCCATATCAGAGATCTTGTGTCCGCAGAATTCGACTTCCCGTTGGTGGAAACTGGAGTCCTTCCTGCTTACACATAGCTCAGCTTCCCGCAATCTTTCCATCACACGTCTTACCATCAGGACCTAGTTTTCCCTGGTAGTGGAGCAGACTAGGATGTCATCCATGTATGCAATGACTCCTTCATCCATAAGGTCCCCGAAGTCCTCATTTACCTTGGTCTGCAAAGTTGCCAGGGCGTTACATAACCAAAACGGCAAGACCGTGTATTCATACAGTCCATATCTGTACCGGAAGGCTGTCTTGCATTCCTCACCTTCAGCCATCCTCCGCAGGTAGTAGGCGTTCTTCAAGTCCTACTTAGTGAACACAATGGCCTTTCCTAACCAACCTGATAGTTCATTCATCAGCCGTAGAGGATACGTACACTTAAGTGTCATTTCGTTCAGCCCTCGGTAATATATTACTAATGTTAGGGTACCATCTGGTTTTGGCGGCAAGATGTAATGACCCGGCACACATGAGCTATGGCATTCAGAACCTAAACCCATACAGGTAGCCAGGAGGCAAACTTGCAGGGACTAGCAGGCAAGTGAGTACTTGACCTATGGAGACCCGATGGCGCGGGCTCCGAGAATGAACAGAATCAGCTGGCCAGGTACTTAGGTACCTAAGTATACCCGGGAGAGTTGTTAGTGTACTTAGGGACTTCGGAAGGGGCAGTTGCACAGCTAGGCCAGGTAACAGGAGACAGGTCAGGAATGTCTATTGCAGGCGACCGGATAGACAGGGTAACAGGGAAAAGTTGTCTTATCTGCTGAACAAGGTTACCCTACCCTCTGGATCAGGTTACCCTGCCATGGGGCTTGGGTCACCCAGCCCAAAGTCCTGAGTTACCCTACCTTTGAATGCGAAGTCTCTTGCGGAGTTTGGGAAAAATGACCCCAATGTTTATCATGCGAGGCTGCATGTAATACTGGAATCAGGGGTTTTGGGAGATGCTATTGGGTGAGCTAGACAGCTCCGCAGAAGCTGTAAATTGGAGATGTTATTCCTGTCATACTGTAACGACCCAGCATACGTGAGCTATGGCAGCCGGAACCTACACCCATACAGGTAGCCCGGAGGCGAACTGGTAGGAACCGGCAGGCAAGTAAGTACTTGACCTACGGAGATCCGATGGCCCGGACTCCGAGATGAGCAGGCTTAGCGGACAAGTATTTGGGTATATGGCTACGCCCAAGATTGGTGTCAGCGTACTTAGGGACCTATGAAGGGCCAATACACAGATAGGCTGGGTAACTAGAGAAAGGCCGAGTGTGTATATCCCCGGAAGGGGGATAGACAGGGTAACAGGAGAAAGTCCACTGGTCCACTGGACAAGATTACCCTACCCTCAGAACACGGTTACCCTGCCTTGAGGCTTGGATTACCCTGTTCAAGGACCTGAGTTACCCTACCGGCCAATACGAAGTCCCTCAGGGAGTTTGGGAAAAATGATTGGAATGTTTGTCACACGAAGCCATGCATAATACTGGAATCTGGGGTTCCGGGAGATGCTATTGGGCGAGCTACGCAGCTACGGAGAAGCTGTAAATTGAAGACATTATTCCTATCATGCCCCTCCGGCCCCGCCTTGAGGCCCGGACGTCATGGGCAAACGGTTGTGTAGTTGTGTGCAGTCTAGCAAAGGAGGATCTTTGGAGACCCGCTTGCAACACCGTATACGTTGCTGCCGTCCGGTCGACCGTAAGCTGTTCGCAGGATATATAAGGGGGCATAGGGTGGAAGGTGGAGTACCTCCTCCAAGTTGTTCGGAGTAAAACGGACCAAAACTGACGGAGTTAACGGGAGTTAACCGTGGGGGTCCCGAAGGTAGTCCCGGGTGGTGCCGGGACGACTGGGAACGTTTTGCACCTACCACGCCCAAGGATGTCCCCAACGCCATAGGCTCTGAGAGGGAAGTGCAGAGACACTAAAAGCATGATTCCTACCGCAGGTAAGGTGTATCCGAGGTAGTGGTCGTGGGTAGCGCCCATTGGATCACTCCTGGACCACCGTACCCTGCGGAAGACACCGGAAGCCCGAGACTCGTAAATAGTAGATAGATAAACCGCTCACGGTAGCTTCCGGCGTCAAGAAGAAATCAACGCGCATGGGAAGGGTGTCATAGATAGTCTAGTTCAGCAAGGGGTCTTGACAGTTAGCCACTGGCAAGTCCCCGATGGGCAGAGGTTTTCACTCCGGCGGGCAGAATGGAAATGCGCCGCAGAAACGATATGCACATATGGTGAACGCCGACTAGAGCGGGTCGACACATACATGCCCGAAAGGGGTGTCAGGAGACGTGTCGGACCGCCCTTAGCGGAGAAGGGTGTGCTCGAACAGTTGGAGTAAACTGATGGGGGAGTTTCTGGCATAAGATAAAACTACCTGAAAGTCTATGCGAGAACTCTCCTACTCCAACAATCAATCCTCTCGAGACCTTAATTGAGTGAAGCGTCAGGCTTAACGATATTAAGTTTTACCGTCTACTTTACTCTTACATTTGTGTGAACTTTTGGCGATAAGTTTGAAGTTGTTTGGTGCGGTCGCAACCTTGGGATCCATCTTCCTAGGGGTGCCCCCGTTACAGTATATCGTTAAGCGAGCTCCTCGCTTAACTCCTCTCCTGATTAATTGTTTTTCGACCTTCGGCACTGACCTTGCGTGAATACTGGTAACCTTGTCTCGAACAAGTAGCCCAGGGTGGAAAGCGCAATGGCTAGTATCGAACGTCGACCCAGAATGGAATCCAACTCGGATTCAGACCTTGACCTTGACGAGAACTCCGCCAACACATTTCGTGCTTTGGTGTTCGCGGACGTCCGCGGTATTGAATGGGACGGTCACCAATTGCTCCTGGAGGCCGCCCCTATTCAACTACCTGATGAATGTGTTGATCTTATGATTACAGACCCTCGCGCTGCGGCACTTTCGTTTTTCCAAGACGCCGCCCTCGTGCACAACACGCTCCCTCCTCCACCACAAGGAGTACCCTTTAGTGAGTTCTCCCGCAAGTTCGTCGAACCTTACATCGTCCGGGAGGTATCCAAGTCGATTGAGGATGCGTAGCGTGTACTTAAGAACTGGAATGCCCAGCAGCAGCAGGTGTTCCGTAAACAGATTACTACGGCAGCGGTGGAATGGATGAAGGTACAGCAGGCGGCATACCTGCGAATGTTAAGAGACCAGAAGGCATTGAAGGATCGTATGGCTGCGCTGGAAAGGGCCTTCGCGGGAGGTTATAGTATTGATGCTGAGAATGATGTACTGATGATAGATGTGGCGCCCCCACTCCCACTTGTCCACACGAAGCTGGAGAACTTCGGGATGGAACTGGCTATGAGAGCACGGGATGAACAGTGGAGGGCGTCCCTAAGCCCCGTGGGCATACGGATGTTGGAAAGCCCCAAGGGGGAAGGATACAGTTATACCTCGTCCTTCACAAGAGCATCAACAGGCTCTCTGTCTGTCCCCTCCTCGATCGCCCGTAGTCGTTCAGGAAGTCCGGCGATTGGACCAACCGATGGGCGTCGGGTTAAGAAAAGGAC
>PYWC01000017.1:431462-472407 GCA_003182015.1 Tuber magnatum | reverse complement strand
GAATTTCAAGTCCGTTGGTGGAGGAATGCAGAGGAAAAACCTGATAAGGGAACGACGCCCAAGAGACGATCGTTCACCCACGCCCAGAAGCATGACAAGGTAGAGTCAGTTGAGGACCTACCGCGTGAAGAAACCAACACTGAGCGCTACGAGGCCGGACAGCCGTTGGTGCGATAAGATAGAAGCATGCGTCCTGCAGGTTGATGCAGACGGATGAGAAATCCACCTACATTGATAAGTCTGTCGTCGGAGCTGATCACTCCGTATGCAGAGAAAGGACCAGTAGCCGCTTGCCATGGTGAAGGGGTTCAAGTGGCTATGATTAGCACCAAGGCAGTGAGGAGAGGGGTAGGACACCCTCCCCACTGCTCGGGGAAATCAGAGTCAAGCAGGGTAAAGGTTTTCAGGGTCTATGACGTTCGCACGCAAAAACAGTGGGTGAAATAGATAGGCCGCGAACACCCAGATGCAGAATATAAATATCGAGGTGCCTCCCACGCTTTATAGATCATCAGCGATGGAGAAGAGATCTTATCAATATATTCGTTCTACAATACAAACTACCATTTCCTCTTGACATTCTAAGTGAGCCTTCCTAGAAATCACTTCATCACGTATCGGGCCTTAGTCCAGACTCGCTTGTCCTTAGAGTCGGCTACCGCCTAACAATTGGCTTCAGTATTCGTTCACTAATCGGGTTTGGCTTTGGTCCTCAACACTTTTGGCTATTCTGACTCTTTGACATTATCAATAGAGATAGGGATTGCGATATACAAGGAAGGTTAAAGAGAGAGAAAACTAAAAAGACATTGAATTTCTGTATAAATTGATAATGGTTTGATAATGCTAGCAAGTTATGCCTCTTCTTATATAGTATTGATCTAATACTGTCATAGTATGGTTGCTAACATATTACTTTCCAGTCTTATATTCAACAAAGTCATAAGAAGTTTGGATACGATATTTAATTTTATTTAGCTTTTTAAGAGTCAAGAGTCTTGCTCTCGGAGCTCTGGCTAACTAGTCATCAGTCATCATGATATGTGTCACCTCATGGGCAAATTTTATATCTTCAGGATCTGCCACTTAATTTCCGTATCATGCCTGGTCACTCGGCCTGATTACTCACACCTCGCTTAACTGCCCTGCCCAATGCGACATCCTCCGGCGCTAGCGCATCGAAAGAGGTTTTACGGTACTTCAGGCTGGTGTCCTTGGGGGGGTGGTAAGGTAAGAAGAGAGCAGTTCCCGGTTTCACAAATTTCAGCTAAATTTAGATTTACAATTGATTGGGCCCTCACTAGGCAGCAGTTGGCAGCCTACGATATATGAGTACGCGTACCGCACAGCACGTACAAGCCAGTAGACGAACATCGACTTTCCTCAACCCCTAGGAGATTCATCAACCAGCCATATGCAATAGGCTATCCTCTGGAACGTTCCAACGGGTGAGAGAACGCGGAATGTCTCAATATCTCTGCAACAATAACAACTCTTTCAATACCATCAACTATTACAGTTATGTGTCAAACCAAATTTCTGTTGCCGATGAGAGGTCAGAACTACTGGCCTGGTTATCCCCACTTGAGCCCCGCGTACGACACCACGACGTTAGAAATAACCGGGTCGATGATGTGGGGGATTGGCTTCTTACGACCGAGGAATTTAAAGCCTGGTGCGACTGCGACGGGGGGGACAGATCTGACAATACAACATTGTTCTGCTACGGTGCTCCAGGGGCAGGCAAGACTTTTATCAGGTAATAGAGACGAGAAGATCTTTAACGAGAAAAACGAACACAGGATGGTATTGCTGACAAGTCAAAATATTAGTTCCTTGGTGGTAGATACCTTATGTGATCGGGCTAGAGGGAGAAATACTACCATCGCTTGTTTCTACTTTGACTATGCCGCTCAGGGGGAGCAGTCACCGGCGAGTGTCTTGGGCTCCCTGCTGAAACAAGTTGTTAGTGGATGGGAAAAGATTCCGGAAAGCATTGTCAGGGCCTTTGAAGACCAGAAAAAGGTGATTGGTGGACGGGGGTTGCGACTTCCGGAAATTGTGGAGATGTTGGGGACTGCCTTGTCCTCGCAGCGCACATTCATATGCATTGACGCTCTAGATGAATGTGTGGCGGTACATCGTCTGAAGGTCCTTCGCTCACTAAACCAGATTCTCCGGAGGTCCCCACGCACTCGAATATTCCTGACAGGGAGGGCGCATATTAGGGGCGAGGTTGAAAAGGGGCTTTCTGGGAGGGCAGCAGTTTTATCAATAAGTCCCAGAGAAGATGATATTATCACATATCTCCGCGCCAAACTAGATGACGACACGAATCCTGACGCGATGGACAACCGTCTGGAGGCCGATATTATGAAAATGATTCCCGAACGTATTTCGGAAATGTACGTCCCAAGAGTAACGACCTTGAAGCCCCTCTTGAGCCATCTGCTGACAGACACACATCTAGATTCTTGCTGGTGTCCCTGAACATTGATTCAATATTGCGGGAAACCACTATCCATCGGAGGAGACAAAAGCTCGATGCAATGACAAGTGGCTTGGGGCTGGGGGATGCATACCGTGAGACTCTGGAACGCATAAAGGCCCAGGGGGGCGAGAAGGCAAGACTCGGGATGGCCGTTCTGATGTGGATTTGCCATTCGGAGCGGCCGTTGAGTGTGGATGAGCTATGTCATGCCCTCGCGGTCGAAATCGGGTCGTCAGACCTCAATGTCGACAATGTTCCTCCGATATCAACACTGTTAGGATGTTGCCAGGGACTCATTGTCGTGGATCAGGAAGCTTCAAGTGTTCGCTTGATCCACTTCACCCTCAAAGAGCATCTTTTATCTTGTGCTAACTTCTCTATTGGAGCTCACTCGACAATGGCGGAAACCTGCTTGACTTATTTGAATTCTCAGCATGTCAAAGATCTTCCGCCCACACTCACTCATGACCCACAAAGCGTACCGTTTCTTGAATATTCGTCAATATATTGGGGAACGCATGCGAAAAGGGAGCTCTCGGATCGTGCAAAGTTGCAAGCTGTCACGCTCTTTGGCCAGTACGATGAGCACGTATCTGCTAGATTACTTGTGGATAACGAACTGGGTAATCCTTGCCATCTTGGGAAGATGGAAGCTCCTTTCTTGTTCACTGCACTGCACTGTGCATGCTTCTTCGGGAGCGCTGAGCTCGTGAGTGTTTTAATAGAGAATGGGGGCTATGATATCAACCAAAGAGATTGCATGGGCGTTACACCACTCATCTGGGCGGTCTGGAAAGGGCATGAGGCAGCGGTGGAACTGCTATTAGGAGGGACAGATCTCGACCCTAACCGAGCGAGCGCTGGTGGTGAGATACCGCTCTCGCTTGCTGCCCAGAAAGGGCATGAGAGAATAGTTAAACTACTGTTGGCACGAGATGTGAGTCCCGACGGAACAGACAAGTACGACCAAACACCGCTCTCATGGGCCGCCGCGAAGGGGCATGAGGGAGTATTTAAACTGCTCTTTGCACGGGAAGATGTCAACCCTGCCAGGGCAGACAGTTGTGGCCGAACACCACTCTTGCTTGCTGCTGAGGATGGGCATGAGGGGGTCGTGGAGCTACTATTGGCACATGAAGCTGTTAATCCCGATAGCTCAGACATAAGTCGCCGGACACCACTCTTGAGGGCTGCTGCGGAGGGACATGAAGGGGTGGTGAGGCTACTGTTGGCACGCAAGGATGTCAGCCCCAACGGAGCCAATCCAGGACACCGGGGTGGCCACACCCCACTCATGCTAGCCGCCAAGAATGGGCATGAGGGAATGGTGAGGCTACTGTTGGCAAGGAAAGATGTGCACCCTGATAGACCAGACACGTGGTACCGCCAAACACCGCTCTCATTTGCTGCCGAGAATGGATGCGAAGGGATAGTGAAATTACTATTGGCGCGGGAAGGGGTCAACCCCGACAAAAAAGACACATATGGCGAAACACCACTCACGAAGGCTGTCAAGAATGGGCATGAAGCAGTAGTGAGAATTCTACTAGCCCGGGAGCATGTTAGCTCTGACGGAACAGACAGTTCTGGGCTGGCACTTCTCTCTCTTGCTGTCCAGAATGGGCATGAAGCAGTAGTGAAACTACTGTTAGCACGGGGAGATGCCAACCCCGACGAAGTGATCGGCTATGGCCCGACGCTGCTCTCTTTTGCAGCTGAGAAGGGGCACGAGGAAGTTGCGAAGCTACTATTAGCCCTGGAGGATGTCGATCCCGACAGACCTGACAATGCCGGTATTACCCCACTCTTATGGGCTGCCACGAGGGGACATGGGGGAATAGTGAGGCTGCTACTGGCACGGGAAGATGTCAACCCTGATAGGGTCGACAATTGTGACCAAACACCACTCACGTGGGCTGTTACGATGGCGCTTGACGGAATAGTAAAGTTAATGTTGACACGGGAAGACGTCGACCCCAACAGACCGGTCACACCAGATGGCCAAACATCACTCTGGATAGCAGCCAAATCCGGGTATGAGGAGATAGTGAAGCTTCTGCTAGCACGGCGAGATGTCGACCCTGACAAACCTGACAATTTTGGCCGCACACCGCTCTCGATAGCCGCGAAGGAGGGACACGAGGAAGTAGTGGAACTACTTTTAGCACGAGGAGACGTCAACCCCGATAAACCAGACGCCTGGTATGGACAAACACCACTCTCGTTAGCTGCCGGTAGTGGGCATGTGGAGGTAGTTAGGTTACTCTCCCGGGGAGATATCAGCTCTGACAGACCAGACAACTCCGACCGTACACCGCTATCGTGGGCTGCCGAAAAAGGACATGAAGGAGTAGTGAAGCTACTGTTAGTGCGGAAAGATGTCGACCCCCACAGACCAGACGCATACTACGACCAAACACCACTATCGTGGGCTGCCAGGAATGGGCATCATCGAGTAGTGAAGCTCCTACAGGCCCATAAAACTTCAAACCCCCGCACGCTTTAGAGCCCTGGAGGCATCACCTCTCTCAAAGCCCTCTAACACGTCTATGACCGCTTTCGCAACCACGGCATGGCATTTACTTTACTCTTGTTAATGTCATTCTCCCTCACCTCCCTCCTCCCTTTTCTCTTTCCCGCTTTATGATACCTGCTTAGATGTCGTTGATTCCCTCTGTAGCCACCCCGTGTATTGCACTCTATTCCTCTAGGCTGTGTTGCTCGCGGCTTATATATGCGACTACTACCCTGATAGCATGTAGGAGTTATGGTACCGTATCCTTAACGATTATGACCAAGGATAGGGTGCGAGTGGGAAGTAGCTTGGCAATGGAGGGCAATATCATCTCGTGGGGCTTTGTTCGAGGATGGTGAGGCCAATAGGACCCGAAATAATCCTATTTTCCATTACTTTATTTGATGAGGTTATAGAGGAACGTTTTGTACGCCCTGTATGCATATGTTTTTCCCCTTGCTGTCTTATACTTTTATTGGCTTGTCTTTACCAGTATTTAATGTTTCAAAATCCGTTTTTCTTCGCAACCACTACTCCACACATTCTCCCTATATTCGAGCTTGCTTTCTATTTCTATTTCCAAAAAAGAAGACATCTGCTATTCATTTCTTCGTCCCCATGGTAGACCATAATTGACCGGAGTCGTCACCTATAACATATGGTATCTTATTCAGGCCTGATATTCTGTTAACCAAAAAGTAAAAAAAAAGCACTCTACACGGCCAGGATATATGCCTCGTCGATCCATATAATTTATTTACTAATTCCGGCGGTTGAGATACCGATAGTGTACACAGTAATGGTGTATTAGCATCACGTTTTCAACCACGACGAGAGGGTCTGGGACACGTACTAGTACTGTACGGTACTAAGGAGCAGGGTCTCGGCGTTTCCGCTGCTTCCTTAATCACCCCCCCCTACTGTCCTGGTATTGGGACTATCACGAATCTCAAGAGCTGTAAAGTTATTCTTGAGAATAAAGACTTGAGAGATGTCGACCAAGACCCTGACACGGAAATTCTTATCGTCGATTAAATCGTATAAAAAAAAAAACGTGTTACCCGCACATGCACTTTCATCGTAGTGTGGCCACCACCACCGGTCGCAGTATGATACAATCAATCTCCCACGACAAGACGAAAATTCCCCCCCCCCTCCGGGTCAATCCCTACCAACCCGAACCGACCCGGCCCCAACCACGCACGACGCTCGCGACACCCCCGAAGAACCAGACCATCACGAGGGCTGTTCCGAACGGGCCGCCTCCAACGCTCAAGACCCTAGCGAACCCGAAGAATCCAAAGCTTCGCTGAATTCGGTGTGTGCGTCTTTGTCTCCCCGTTCCTGAAATGCCGAGAGTGACTCGAGGGCGGTCTGCCATCCCAGCTCCAGCTCCAGCTCTTCCAATGTCGTTCCGCTACCACTCCCGAGAAAATCAAATGGGTTGATTGCCTCGTTTTGCTCATTTACGGCTGTTATCCTGGATATGATACACCTAGTCGAAGGACATGCCGAAACGTTAGTGGTGCTCGGATGGTAGGAGTGGATGTTTTTCCTTGCTTGGTATTCCACGAGAAACACGGAGTTCTGGGTCAAAGTTTATATTGCTACATTCCACAATCTCTCTTTTACTTCCTTATATGCTCTTTTTCATACCGGAATGTTGAGAGCCTGGTCCGGGGTAAAAATTGAGGGGTTTTATGCTAATGGACATTATGTATGATATTATATCGTATAGCACCTGCTTGGCGAATATCATACCTCCTCGCTCACACTGGTATACAAAAAGATGGACTCCCCACCACTGATATAATACATTATCGAACCAATCCCATCCCATCCAAGCTATAAACATGCAACAAATGGGCAAAGAGCTCTAAGATGCCCATCGCATTCAATATACATTCCCCACTCCTTTCTCCGACTAATAAACCACCTCCGCAATCCTACTGTGCACCTTACTGGACTCCCCAAACAAGAGTGCGCACGCACACATCACTACGAAAGAAATCAACACCAAGGGGCCCCTTGTGGGTGGAGGGGCTGGTGTTTCGCCATACTTACATTATGAATCATTAGTTGTCATCAACGGAAACACGAAAGGGAAAGGGACATACAGTAACGATCCAGTCATCCCACCTAACCCACAGTGAATGCCACCAGAGGTGTGTCTGAGACCATGGATAGGTCATCGCGTTCCAGCCGGATTCGGTGTTGTACCACTTCGCCCCCATTAGCCATTACCTCCATACCTCCAGCAAGCAAGATAGGGTGAAAGGGAACAAACAGTCTGACACCCGGACCCCCACACCATCCCCGCCAACTCCTTTTGCGCGCCCAAAACCCACTCCCTCTCCTTCTCCCGCCTAATTTCCACAGTCACCGCCCTCCCGTTCCTTCCCAACACTGGCCGCAGCACCCTCAACGCATACTCGATCGTATTCTCGATTGCCATGAGCGCAGAGGTATGTCCTGTTGCGGCATTCGGTCCCAGCAGCATGAAGAAGTTGGGAAACCCGTGAATAGCGGTGGTCTTATACGCACCCGGGCCACCCAATTCCGCAAAGTGATCGACCATGCTGACGCCGTGTTTGCCGATTATTGGCAGCGGGAAGTAGCCTGTTTTGAAGCCGGTTGCGAAAATTATCACTTGCGCTTTGTGGTGTGCGCCGGTGGAGGTTTGGATACCGGTTGGGGTTATTCGCATTGTGGCGGACTTGGCTAGGGTCACGTGTGGGTTATGAAGTGATTTTAGGTAGCCAGCGTCGAGGACTCTTCGCTTGTTGCTGTTAGCACTAGATGTAAAGACAGAGAAGCGGGGGCGGGGGGGTACTTTACACCCGACTTCATAGTCGGGGATTAATATGCCGTGATACTTCTCCGGTGATGCTTTCCGCATGTATTTTTCCAATACTGGCCTTCGCCTCGCTCGGTACCTTTTAGAGCTCTCACTACTACCGAAGAGACGGAAACTCTCTTCTATCACGAGGAATATCAGGAACCTGTGAAGTCGGTTTGTCAACGGGATGTTCCGGAATATCCATTGAATCCTTGAGGTGTAATTTATTTTCGGAGCCTTAACCAGCCAATGCGCGCCTCTGATGATCTGGGTTAGCGACGCAGCGACTTCCGCAACCGCCGGGACGATCTGTGCGGCGGTGCCTAGGGTAGCCAGTCAGTTGGAGTCTTCAGTAGATGGAGAGAGGGGGGAGGGGGACCTACAGCCATTGCCAACGACAACTACGTCCTTGCCTTTGAGCTCAATACCCCGATCCCACTCTGCCGAATGGCAAATCCTCCCTTGGAACTCCTCAACCCCATCCACCGCTGGAACATTCGGGTACACCAATCCCCCAACAGCACTAAACAGCACCCGGCACTCATGTTCCCACTCCTCCATCCCCTCCCCCTCTCCTCTCCTCCTGACCCTAACCTTCCAAACCCCCCTCTCCTCCACCCACTCGCACCCCAAAACCTCGGCCCCCAACGTCGTCCTCTCGGGAATCCCATACTCCCTCGCCACCCCAAGTGCATACTCCTTAATCTCCGCTTGCGAGGGTGTCACGCACGACCAGGCAGCATTCATGGCGAAGCTAAAGCTATACAGCACGCTCGGGACATCGCAGGCGGCGCCCGGGTAAGTATTCACATGCCAGGTTCCGCCCAGGTCTGTATTCCGGTCGTAGAAGTGCGCGCTCGCGTGCGGGTAGTGGGTTTTTAGGCGGGCGCCGAGCGCGATCCCCGAGAGACCGGTGCCGATACAGACCAAATCCGTGTATCTCGGTGGTGGTGGTGGTGGTGACATGGATGTTGGGTAAGGTTTGTTTTGTTGTAAAGTGACGGGGGATTGTTGATTGATTGACCACCACACCCCTCTGCAGAATTGCCAGCGTATGATAGAGGAAAGGTTAATAAATATATATACAGTATATAAAAGACAGGCAAGTTGTCTCACTATCTCCTGAACCGCTGAAACCTCAAAAGCTTCTTGCTACCCCTGTCATCACCCGAGAGAGACACCAGGTGCTGTGTTACTGCTGCAGTTCTCATATATTCTGTGCGCACGGTAACTATGATAACGAGAGCTCCCTGAAGTGCCATGGCAGTGCGGGTATGCACAGCTGCAAAGGTCCAATCCGGTGTGATACCTAACATCTAAAAGTTTGCTTACTAAGGATGATGACAGGAGCCGCAAGAAACCCGAACGCTTCTTGGCGATGAGTTTGCCGAAAGACAAGTGAGCAAATAAAATTTAAATCCTCCCCAATGCAACCAAAGATGTCACACAATCCTCATCGCATCACACGTGATTCGAGCGAGAACGTGTGAAGACCCTGCCCACCGCTACCACGGGCAATCGAGAGCGATTCCGACTCAAAACCATCTTCCCCTCCAAAAGATCTGTCATAACGAAGCGGGGAGGTGGGGAAGACGGCTCGTCCCATACATGCCCAGCCCCTAGTTGGAGAACCATCCTACTCCTATACTAAGTTATCGATACCACCGCGCCCGCCAAGTCGACCAGACTCACCATGGGTGCGGGAGGACCTTCCTTAAACTCGCTCTATCATACCTACTCGAGTATGATACGCCGACGAGTACTGCGGCTCATAACAGGTTTCATGTAGGCGGGAACGGCTCTACTATGAATGGAAGCCAGACGTGGCGAGAAGGGTGTTCGCACTTTGCCCACCATACGTCCAGAATCCCCCGCCCCGGACCAAAGGTGGGACAAACAGAGCGGGAAGAACTTCCGAGTCAAAATTGGGGGAAAAGGTGCAACAAATCTTACCAGGAGAAGCAACTCCAACGCCGCCGCCGGTAGGAGCCCCAGTTGTTGTGAACTGCAGAATGCTTGTCGCCAGAAACCCTCAAACTCTTTTTTTTTCTCGCACCAGCACAGGATAGGGATTGGCAGGTTTTCCGGGTATATGGGGAACCCCGCGCTCTCTATAAATTTACCTGGGAAAGTCAAGGTATGATATGATGGATGGTGGGAGAGGACCTCTTAAGCGGGGATAGACAGACCTGTATCCTTGTTTAGTAAAAGCATGTTAATCCACCAAGCTTCGATCTTAATGCAGGTTAATCAATGTCAATCGTGGGTTAACTGTCTACGCTATGGACAGTAACAGTAATTAACATGCACCCCACCTCACCATACTTTGACGGAGCAGGTTCCGGGGCGTGCACGAGGTGGCGGTCCCAGGGACCTGGAGATACGCCAACCCCGGCACTGCGCTAGTATGATATGATACTGACGAGCATTCCGCAATTCACGATACAAGTATCCCAATTTCCACGGTGTATCACTCGTCAAGTGCGGTCCAAGTGTGTGAATTTTCTTCGTTTGTTGGATTTAGGGAAATGGCCGTTAGATTACGATACGGTATCATATTTAATGCATGTACTAGTACCGTGGTATAGCTATAACTGGTATGATAGTGGCTGTGCATAGTATATACCAAGCGTCCCCTCTGTCCCGTCCCCGCAATCCTCTTGCTCCGGCTATGCTCCCCATTTACTCAAGTGGTCCTCGGGCACCCCCCACCCAAAAAGACCACTTGGGTACTCGACGTACACAATTCCGGACAGACGCTATCATCCGTAACAGTCACCGTGGGAAGCGGCAGAGCCGTCAGACAACTCGGTGGAACGGTGCAGGGCCCGGTCCCGATGAGCACTGGTTGGGTACTGCATGGTAGGATGCTGGTTATCGTCGTGGGGGGTTGCGATAGGCATTGGGGGACTGGACAGGGAGCCGTGGTTGAGGACGAGACGATAAAGCCCGGATTAACGGTAACCGTTGCAGTGGGGCAGGTGGTTGGGCAGGGCGTGGTGATGGTGGCGGTTGAGGTGCGGCTCGCCGTTGTTGTCGAGTATTGGGTGTAGCGGGCGGATGAGGTGCTGGAGTGGGGTATTAGCCCTGGAAGTCAGGAGGGAGGATAACGCACAGTGGGTAGAGAAGTGGGATTAAGCAGGCGCTCGGGAGATACTTCATCGTTGGTGATGCTCTTTCTTCCGTCCAACCGTTCAATGGCGGAAAGGGCGGACAAGTACCGTATGATACGATATGTTGTTGACCAGGCGTTCAGAACCGTACTGTAAATTACGCGCCACAAGAGTCCCCAGACCACGTCGCTCGGGGGGGGGGGATGTTGCCCCAAAGGTCCAGCGAATAAACGAAACCGTGGCGTGCCGGTATGGTGACTTTCACCACACCCGCCCAAAGCATTTCCAGCTCCGTTGGTATTGGCGTTATCCTACGGCAGACTAACTTGCCTTGGGCGATAAACAGCACGATCAAGCGTACCGACCAAATGGTTAAGCGGGAAACGCTCAGTACTCGAGCACTATACCGCGCACAACAGTCTACGGCACCGGTACTGTGAGATCATGTTCGATCATGATGGTTTAGAGAGCGTCCTTTCCTTCCACATTCGAAGGAGCGGCGAAAGGGTCCGGTCAAGAGGTCCGGGAAATGGCCCCGGTGGACTATCCCATCTCGCTGCAATGGCTGGGGTGGGTACTGTATATAAGAACGGGGCTTGATGATACTTCAATGTGCGGTACTGTACTGTACCCGGGTGCTCGTACCGCGCCCGCAGTAGGCCTAGTCATGGGTCGGGTAGACTAACCGTTGCGTAGGTGCCCACCGTCCACCGCCGCAGGCTGGCTCGCCCTCTCTCACACTCAATCATCACAGTACTTTGGAGACGTAATCATGGCATCATACCGGTAATCCTACCGTACTATCGATACATGACGAACTATAACACTGGGAGTGACGACGAGCATCGTCGGCCAGCCCTTCCTTCGCCGTGTGCCCGTACACTATATAATGGCCCGTGCGTTTCCCCCTCAGGAGCAAACCATCTCTCCCCCCCCTTTCATCCACTGGAGTCCCCTTTGAAAACTCTTCCGCATCCTTGCGGATCGTTGCGTTCGGTACAATTGCACAGTCTATCTCAGCGACGTATGATATGCACTTCCCCCTCTCATGGCCCTGTGTCCTTGTGACTGAACCAGAGTTAGGCTGTGCGTACACCCTCTATCACTCGTCACCGCGAAAAAAGGAAAAAAGAAACAAAAACAGACCAATTGCCCTCAAAATCGTGGTCCAAAGGGCGCCCCGTAAGGCAAAGGGGGAGACGTCTTTTTTTTTCCCCGCTTCATAAGGAGCCATTCTCGCTCCCCGCCCCATCATTATAATTCACAATTCTACATCTAATCTGCATCAGAACCTCCCTCTCCACCTCCCCGAGAACCAAGAACTCCGGTAAAACGATGCCCTCTGCTCCAACAACAACTTCCATGCCCTCCTTCGTGTCGACCTTCCCATTCTCCACGTCTATACCGTCAGCCTTGCAATCCATGCTCCGCACCTCCTTTCCCACGGGCCCCGGGGTCCACCAGTAACGCGGATACGACCTCTGAAAGTTGTCCACGATGCAGGCAACCGATATCATGAGGGCAGAGGATACTAGAACCACAGGGATGAGGCCCCACCCGATTCCCCTAACTCCCGGATCGACAGCTGCGAGGAGCGCCGTAGCACCGGCCGGTGGGTGGACGGTTTTGGTGATGGTCATGACCAAGCTTGCCGAAGCGCAAGACAAGGCCCCGACAAGCCACACGAGACTATCGAAATGGCGGCTGAGTAGGAACAACTTTGTTATCGCCACCCCGGTTGTTGCTGAAAGAAGCTGTCCAAAGAAGGCGCCCCTCGGCTGAGCCAGTGGACTGTCCACTGCACCGTATAGCAGCACCGCCGCCGCACCCTTTTGCACGAACTTGAATCAGTCCATGCCCGCAAAAGTTTAGTAGCGGTAAGCCGGGTGCACATACATAACTTCCGACAATCATGGGACACCCCTTCTTAATGAAATAGCTCCAATTTATGAAAACCGTCTCGACAATCGCAACCCCGGAAAAGGCTCCCACAAAGGTCCAGGTCCAAACAACAATATCGAGCTCTCCCTCTCGAGCTCCATTTCTATGCCCCAGGAATCGACTTATACATGTCGGGAGCTTCCGGAGGATCCTTGGACTTGGTATGAATGGGCTGATGTAGGCGTCGATATCGAAATTCGACACTTGGGCCGGGGATATACCGTTGATATTATGAGGGTTTTTCATCGGTGTATCGATAGATAAAAGAGGCCTAGGTGTCCGATAGGGGAGCAGAATGGCTGATTTTTTGCTAATAAGGGCGACTGGAGAACTTCTCCGCGGAAACCTTTCTCAGCGGCCCCAACCTCGACCTTTGCGAAAGGTTCTGGGGTCCACGAACCGGAACAAGAAAACTTGCTGTAATGCTAGTACAGGCAACCCTTTTTATGACAAATGGAAACCCGAAAAGGCCAACCGCGAAGATGTTCGTCTCACTTTTCCGCATTTCCCAGGAGCTCTGATCGAGAACACCCTGAGCGAGCAGAGGGGAAAGAGAGGGAGGAATAAAACGTGGGTTGTCTTTTGTTTTTACAAGTTCCACTGCCCTAGCGTACCCGAGTGATCGCCAGTGCCGCCGGAATAGCCCACCCCCCGAATACCCCTCATTCGCGGCCCGGGGCTAACCCCCAGCCACCCCTTCTTCTCGTGTCGGATGCGAGCGCCGCTACGGTACTTACACTCGAGTAGGAAAATCGGAAAACAGGGGTTAGAAACAGGGAAATCGATTGAGCCACCAAATCAGAACTCCAGGATCCCGCGGCTCATTTTCACACCTTTACCAGATGCCGCACGGTACTTGCACCATGCTCGCATACGTATAGCACCGGTACTTGTACTGTATAGTACATCAAGGGGGGTAACGGTATCGATACCTAGTCACAGGGATCGGAAATTTGTATGACAGTACACATCCGAGTACTCGAGTACTTGCACTAAATCCGGGCTCAAGTGTTTTGGTACTTCATGAGGGGCAGTTGTGCTTGTGCTGGAATAGGCGAATGGTGCCCTCTCCTCCCAGCGCTACATGTATGCAAGTATCCTACCGTACCGTACCAGGACAACACCTGATAAGAAGGATTGGACAATGGCACACGGGAACCTGGAGTTCTGCTTGGAGCGCTTCATGGCTCCAGCCAATCGATTCCCGTGTTTCCAACCCCTGTTTTCCCATTTTTCTACGAGTACTCGTACAGATGCCGCAGGCTTCGCCGGTGCTGTAGCGAGTGGTATTACACCCGAGAGGACTTTTGAGCTTCAGATATTTGGCCACCCCGGGACCAAGGATCTGCGTCCTCCGAGCCCTGGCATTAAGGTGGCCGGATCAAGGAGGAAGGGGAATTTGTTTTCCCCTACCGTACTCGCATAGAATGGGAAGTTTAAATGCGTGTAGTGGTTCAATGTTTGTGTACCGACCGCGCTATTAATGTATAAGTGGCTACATGAGGAATGCTTTTCATCGGCGTCCCCACGAGTAAGGAGACAAATATAGAAGCATGAGGACTCACTCGAAGAGCAGTGTATAAAAATACCGCACGGTCATCCATTCCGGGAAGATTGTAACCAATATAGCCTTCTTTTCATTTCCTTCCCCTTTCCGACCCTACGCTATTGGTACCGGAAGGAAAGAAAGCAGGGCCAATATCTAGGCCCTGGGGTGCAAACCGGCGGTAATATATGGAGGGGACATGACGACCCAAATGAAGATACACAGTACAATAACATGCCCCCCTCTTCCCAAATAAACAAATAATCACTCCCAGTCCTCGCAAGCTTCTCCTTCCAATCACCCCCGCCATCCCTCCACAATGCTTCCAGCAGCACCCCCGCACTCTTGATACTGAACTGCGGTAACAACTGCCATATATTTCTCAGGGTCACCCTGACAGACCCCTCTGGTGCTCGCTCGTTGCCACCGCGCCGGCAAAAAATATAAGTCAGACAACGCCCTTAAAGCAGACGGACCCGCGCTCGAAGCTAGCAATGTGGACGATGATCTCGTTGGCGAGCTCGTCCGTCTTGCGCACCGCCGGTGACGACGAGGGCGTAAGCACTTGTAGGGCGAATATCTGTACGGCGCACTTGTAGGCGCAGACGTGGTGGTATAGTTTGCCGGCATCGAGGCACGAGATGCGTTCCGGCGGCGTTTTGATGGAGCGGAGGAGCTCGCCCGCCCGGTGTTGGGGGTTGGAGTCTGCTATCCTCGACAGGCGGGTTTGCACCTCAGGGAAGGTGGTGGTGGTAGGGGGGGGGGGGTTTTTTGTGTTGCAAGACGAGGGATATTACTTGCAAGAGTTCAGCTGGGTAGCCAAGGAAAGAGTAATGTTCTGTTTGTTCGAGGAATTTGAAGATTTCTTCTGGGTTGGTGCCGGTGCTGCCCCATGAGAGAGAGTGTGTCTGTGTCAACACCTCGGGAGAAAGTGAGGGACTTTCCGGTCATATCGATGCTTCATGTGACGTTAGCAATGATACCATTGAGAAATGGGAGAGGGGGGGGGAGGGATATATATGCGGCAACATGAGTGATTAACACCCCCAACGATGATGAGAGATTACTCCTGCCCACCCATGCCCCCGCTCATCTGGATCAATCGCCTGGCACTCTGGAGACGTATCTTCCGCGTGTCTCTCCCGCTCCCGAGCGCTTCAAAGAACAGGAACAGCAGCGCCGCCGCGAGCACTGGCTCCCGAATGATGATCGCGCCATCACAGTTTGGCCTCTGCAGGTCCTGCAGGAGCGAGATTATCGCGCGGCCCTTGTATACTAACGAGGGGGCTTCCTCGGGGGCGGTTAGGGCTGCATGCAAGGGGGAGGGGTGCTCAGCTGCAAGGGAGAGGAGGTTGCGGTACTCGAGTAGGGGTTGTCTCCGCGGCGTTCGAAGAGGATGAAGTCTCTGTAGACTGGCTTATCGATTAGGTGTGGATATCCTGTTAGTGATGTGCCGTAAGGGGAGGGAAGGGCCATGTCGGGAGGGCAGGTGACGTACCGTACAGTATTATAATCCAGATAATATTTGCTCGTGCTATCATATCGAGATCGAAGAACTCTAGACTGAAGGGTCTCAACCAACCCTCCCCAACACTGCCATGATAATATAGGTTCAAGAATGGAAGAGTGTCAACCATGTGGCACAGAGAAATGCAACAGTGGCTGTGCAACATAATTGCCAAGACTGTTAGTGATTGACTATGAAGGAGTGTAAATAATGTAAGATGTAAGATGATATATTAATTTAATACAACAGTTTGAGAGTCTGAGACTGCCATTTGTGTCTTCCAATTCTGACCATTGCAAAAATGTTGAACTTTGTTGTGGTGCACTGTGTGTGCTGCTCAGTGTAATTTACTTTACTGTGATTGGCTTAAGCTCTAGATTATATGATTACTCAGCTATTTTATGTTGCATTACAATGCTAAGACCTAAAATTTTACACCAAATATTGAGGTTTTCAAACAAGGATACTACTCCCTCTACTTGCTTTTACTGAATTAAAAAACTGTACTTTTATTCTGCTTCACTTGATCTATATTTCTATGGTTTTTTTATATTAGTTGGACCACTATTGAGTGGGTTATGTTCCATTGAAAACCCCCCTAAATGAGGTTGACACTTATGCGTTCTTGCACTATACCACGCCCCCACACTAACACACTCCCGGACCCTCTCCATCCCTCTTACCCCCAACGCCACTACCACCACCACCACCACCACCCATCGCTCCTGCTCCTGCACCTCTCCCCCTCTCTCTCAGCCACAACTTTCCCCCAGCCACTACCATTACTATGATACCATTCCCACCCTCTTCTCAACAACAACAATCCCCTCCGCTTTATCACCCCCAGCCCGCCACAACCCATCCCACTCTCAGGACTACTGCTTCTCCCATTATAATCCTCCTCCTTCCTCACCCTCACCACTGCCTCGCATACAGAGCCCCGTTGCCTTAAAGGCTTCGGCAAGGGGAAGGTCTTCCCCATTATCTTTCCCCGTGAGGCAACGCCCTTATCCCATACCAACGGTTTCCTATATCCCAAGCAGTCGAGCCCTGGTCTGTTGGCGCACATTTCGCAGTGCGGGAGTGCACGGTCGCAGCGAACGCGACGGCGACGGCAGGTGTAGCAGTCCACCGTTGCGAGCATTTGTCGGGTGGGCGTGTTTGTCGGGCTGTTGAAACCGGGGGATCGTTCGGTTGGTTCTGGGCGCACCCCCGAGGGTTGGATGGTTGGAGGGGGAAGGAAGAAAGAAGGGTGGAAAGGAAAGGAAAGGGGAAAATGTGTTTTGTGCGGGTATCCGCTGTTTGTAGAGATGTGGCGCCGGTACGCCTGGGTGCTGGACTGTACTGGAGCTGGGCCCGACTGTACTGGACTGTATTGTGTCCTATCGGACGATGCTAGGCCACCGTACGATCGACGGGTGTGAAAAGCGAATGTGTGATGGACAACGGTACGAAGACCCCGTGCCGAAACGTAGCTGGGTGTCTAAGGTGCAAGAGATGGGATGTACTGTGCTATGTGTCCTACTCCCAATGTGCCACGAGGCACGCGCGAGTCGGGAGCACCCTCACTCACTTTCCACGGCGAGAGGGGTTTGTACACTAGGTATTCGGCTGGCCGTGATGGAAGCATCAAACGGTACCGCATATACCAGTTGCAAAACGGTATCAAGTGGCGGAACTTTGACGAGGGTTTTATTTCATCCCCTCCCCTCCCGTCTGCGTTTGTTTTCTGCTCGATGGGGTGCTAGGGGTTAGTGGCCATGATGAACGAACGAGCTCCAAGGATAAACTAACAAGGCTGGACTGCTGAAGGCTCTTGCAGCGGGTTCTTGCAGCACGGAGGTTGCATGGAGCGTTCGTACAGTACGTATTCACGCTCGGCCTTGAGCTGCAGAGTTGGGGTCTCCCATAGCCCACAGCGGTATGATACTATGAAAATACTGTATCCGTGAATTGCACGAGGGAATTCGCTGCGCTCTTGTTATCCCCCTTTCCAATGCCCCCATATCAACCAATGCCCAGAGAAGCCGGGGTGAAGTCAATGTCCCGAGCACTATACTATACAAGCCCGATTAGCACCCAGGATGGAGGAATAATTAATTCTTACTTTGAGAGTAGGAGTATCGATGTTGGCCTACGGTATCTTGGCGGCGGGTGGCTTTGTGCCGCACCATTTTGTGGAACCGACGATCATTGGCGTGGGGGTTTCTTTATGTCTTGGATTGTATTGGAAACGGGTAACTTGGCACGCCTCTGGGGTGCACATCGTACTTGTGCTGTATCATACGTAAATCCACGATACGGTATGCGGCCAGTGTCAATTGACTGTAGGGCTGGGCACAGTGCCGGTATGAAACACAGTACTGTATGCTCCGCAAACACGATATATACCCCCGCGAATTCCACCGTACTGTACAAATTTCCGATACCGTGCCCGTGATTACCCCTACGACACCGCGAACCGGTCCAATAACCCGACTAGACCCCGTACCGGTAGGGATCCTTCGAGCGGGAGTTTGGACGGTATCGCCGAGCGAGCGGGCGTTGTACGTACCGGCGCAGTACAGCATCGTGCTCGTACAGTAGTGCTAACTAATCTCGTGCTGGACGATGGAGGAAGGCTCGCGCATTGCACTGCATGCATCGACGAGCGGAGCATTGCACTGTACCGTACCGGTAGGCGATATAACACGAGCTTACTGTACTGCATCCGCACGGCGTCAAGCAGTCGTGTAGCGCGGGGACCGAATCACGGTGGACCAGATTGCATCCGCAGTAGGGATTAGATGCGCTGATAGCTGGTCTGGGGAATGGCTGGGTGTAGATGACTCGCCCCGGGGTACCCGAACCGGAGGAATTGAGCTCACTATAAGACGTTGGAGCTTCCTCTCCCGGCAAGGTCTATTGTTTCAGCGATGGGCTGAAGGCTGGTTCTGGAGGCTTCGCGGGAGGGTTCTGGAGGCCTTAGCGTGGGATTTGGTTTATTCTGGTTCTCGGGCGATGGTACTATCCCCTGTAATTTAGGTGTTGATTGATGGCTGGGTTTTCGCTACCTGACGCTAAAGATAAACTACTTTACCGGGGTTGGATTAATGGGGTTTTTTTTTAACGATAACAATAATATTTTTATTATTGGCGGAATGGACGAGGGACACTACCGGTGCCTTGTGACTCTAAATGTGGTTAGCACACCAATACATGAACTGCGGTACAAGCATCATATCATACCTCACAGTGAACTCCAATGATGATGCAAGATTGGGTTTATAAACCCCCAAGGACAACAGAACACATGGTTTTCGACAAGGGACGAGCTAGTTAGTTCCACAGCGTTGCCAATGATTTAAATTTGTACAATAGGGGAAGGTTCCCAAGATGGGTTCGCTTCTCGCGCTGGGGAAAAAGGTTTGTATGTATCGTAATATATTATCGTAATAGGATAGCTTAACCCGAATGCATCTAATATCACTCGATTACCACTTACAGGATATGTAGTCCAATGGATATTACTGTATGATATCATACTCGTGTGATACACAAGTTTGAAGTTTTTAGCATCATGCACTCGTATAGTAGGAAAATTCGGCACTGCAAACGCTGCACCACAGGCGAGAGAGCACTACAGAATACCACAGACCACCACCCGCAGTTGAGCCGAATTGTTCAAGCTATCATACCGGTGGGGCTAGCGATCCTTTCGTTCATATTGATGGACACACCACGGTCGAGGCCGCCCTTTATGATATCATACCTAAAAGAACAATAACGCCACCTATCCAAGTAAACCTCTAGCATTTCTAGCTAAAATTCCGTGAGATTTGGCATACGAATGGAGAAATACTCGAAAAACTCGGTATGTAGCTAAGATGATTTTGAGCGGTAAGGTGCATGTAAGACCTGTAGTAGTAGGGCATATGGAGTAAAAGAATAACAACACATTGTGATTAAATACACATACTAGTAGAGAAAACAATACAACAGTACTCAGCCCACTATAGAATTTGTCAGAGAGCAATAGTGATTGAAGGACTTGGCCTGGACCTAAACCAAAACCAATCTCAGCCAGAAAGATCATTTCAATATACTAAATAGAGTGTTTTACCTGTATCTGTCCATGCTTCAAGAAGTTAGAAGTACTATTATTTCTCTAGAATCACCATATATCTTGTATTAACAATAGTCCAAAGTAATGATATTCAGCACAAGATAAGATAGTATCTGTATTTCAAATTCCTCAATTAATAATTAGTATCTATAGAGATAATCCTAGCTGATTGTATTAGTTTTTTTTTTTCTCTCTTATTTAATCTTTAAATATCTCAGTCAACTATCTATTTAGGAGTAATCTATAAAATTTTACAAGATAGAAAATAATTATATAGAGGTAAAATAGACTTGAGAAGACATTAATTAATAATAGGAGAGTTTCTCCAATCTGGTATGTTGAAAAGACTTGAGTACAATTTACTGGAAGTGATACAGGTAAAAAGATTATTAAGGACTATTTTTAGAAAATTGGTTTAGCCTTACCATTTAATGGCTTGCAGGGTTCTGAGTACCAAATTATAATAAAGAGTTCAAGTTTATATCTGACAAGATCGAAATGAGTGATTTGAGCCATAGAGGACTGGACAACACCTCTACCAAAATGGCTAGAAGCATTTTCAATACTAAGAAAACAGAGGGGGATAATGATAATAATAATAATAGTACTGCAGATTTTGTTTACACTGAAGAAAATGTGTAGAAACAAGTCTTTTCTCTGACATGAAACAGAGAATCATATGTCTCTGCCGGCCATTCCACATATGCTTGTCTGCTTATGCATGCATGCCCCTGCCTTTGTATACCCAGCTTTTCGAGTTTCTCCGGTAATTTAGTTCGACCCAACAGGCCGGGTAAAACACTTCCGTACCGTAGGCTACGGTGCAGGATCTTACCGCCCTCGCAGTTCTAGCCCTTTCTCCCGGCGACTCTTCACTCGTGGCCGTGGTACAATTTACAAAATTAAGATTATCCAATGGAGGTTTTGCGCAGTCCGGCATAGGCGGGAGTTACAGTACCGGTACCATCTTGCCCGCCAGAGGTTGCCGGCACGCGGGACTCCCGATGAATTTCGTCCTCAAACCGGCCATCACGTAGCGGCCAATTCTCGGGTATTGTAGAACCGACCCCCTGCCGGGATCATGCTCGGGGGAGCACGTCCGGCTGCGGAACCGTACCCTAGTGAAGGAATGAAGTACTATAACCGGTATGGTTGAAGTAGCATCAGGGACCCTCGATTCCGGGTTCGATCTCGTGCTCTTTGCAACTTCTCATCGGGTTTGATCAGAGTGGCATGGCCGGAACACATATGTTATTATCGTGTGTATCGTAGTTTGTTTTTATGCCACCAGATGCCTGGTGAGGAACAGCACGTGGGCAAAAATTTTGGGTGATCAGGCATATTTGCACCATAATTGGTCATTTTGAAGAGGTTTTTAACTAGATTCCTACATTGAACATAAGCCAGAGGACTTTATGAAAACCATCCAAGCATCATAGTAGTTATACCTGCATGTAAAGATTACTCCTCAACTGTTTATAGAGTCCTTCAATGCTTGCCCATCCAGCTCATCAATAATTGCAACATTGTTTTGAGGTGTTGCTGGGGCAACTATCTTCGCGATCTGGTGATAATAATAACTTTTAAGAAATGGTAGAACTTTGGACTTTTAATTGGTAATGTGTATCCTTCATAATTATAGAACACTACACTCGGACGGATAAAACAACTTTAAATTAGAAATTTGGGAAAATGGAGATCCAGTTTTGGGTGAGCTATGAACTATTCAAAAGTGCAGTTTTTGACTATTTTTGGTGTGAAGCGCCCCCAATCACCAAGGTTTTTGCCCAGGCACTGCACCGGTACCTTCCCGCTCCTAGCACCCCCCCCCCCTCAATCCACCTCGAGCACCCAGTCCTACCGTACTCCGCACGCGACAACCTTTGACTTCAAGACATGCAAACCCCGAACCCCTTCAAGCAGCACTTTTTTTCAAAATACTCGTGATTGCCTGAGGCTTGTAGAACGGACTACCGGTACCGTTACCGACACTGTTGCATACAACCAAGAATTTGCCCGGGGCCTCTGAATCTCGGCGGTATGCAATGGCAGTCCGTTTCGCTCATATAAACGTCAGCCAATCACGAGCGCAGTAATATCGTGAATTTACTCGAGAGTGTTACCTACGCGCGCGGGCCTTTTGGGTTTCTATTCTTTTTCAATTTTTACAAAGGTGCCCTTTGTTTTCCTCGCTGCCTGACCGGTCGGGCAAAGAGGGGTGAAAGAGAGCGATTTCTTCCCCCCCCCCCTTTTTTTGCTGGGATCGCGAGACTGGCTGGCTGTGGGGTTTAGCCGGTTTGCTGAGACATTGGTGTTACTGACGTTTATTCGTATGCGCGGTATGCATGTAGGGATGATATGATAATTATGCGTGCTTGTAGGTAGGGCGGGTTGTGCTGCGTTATGAGAATATTTGTATCTAAGTCACTTGCACTTATGATAGTGGAGTAGACCTGGTGAACAAGATATATCTTTAAGACTTATAGATTAATCCAAGCTTGTGTGCTCTTCTAACTGAAAGGAAAAATACACCCCTATTTATACCCTTCTATGGTCATGCGAATACTGACTCATACCAAGGAAATCTATATAACCTGCTAGAATCTTCTAGCATAACAATGGGTCATATAACTGTGTCACATGACCAACAGAGTCACGCCACCATACAGGAATGAGATACCGTATTTTTGAACACTTGCCCTACGGTTCTATTCTCAGCCTATTAGAAAACCTGTCAAACGTCACTTTAACCAATTCCTTTGTACATATATCCGCCAAATTGTCCTCTGTTCCAACTGCCATCACATCTATCTTCTCCGCTTCCCGTAGCTCTCTAGTGTAGTGGTGCTGAACGTCGATATGTTTTGTTCGGTCAGAAATGCCCGCATTTTCAGTAAGCTTAATGGCTGCTGTGTTGTCACAGCATAGGATCGGTACAGTCTCAATTCCCATATGTGACATTCCTCGGCTTAGCCAGATGCTTAGTCGAGCAGCGAATGCAAGTGTGACGTATTCGGCTTCTGTTGTGGATGTTGCTACAGTTTTTTGTTTCTTTGATTGCTATATCACAGTATTTCCGTAAACTTGTACGATTAGACCAGTAAACGATTTTCTGTCTTCAAGATTTGAGGTGAATAAAGCATCACCAAAGAACTTCAATGGTTGTTTCTTGTTGTCTCAGTTGTATCATAATCCCTTGGTCTTGGTTCCTTTTAGATACCTAAGTACCCTTTTTGCGGTTGTAAGATGTGTGGTTGTTGGTTTTGAGGAGAATTGGCTGAGGAAAGCAGTGGCATGTGCTATGTCATGTCTTGTAGTGATTGTGTCTTATATCAGTGATCCAATGATGGACTGGTATTGTCATTGATCGCATAGTTGATCATCGTCTTTTGCTTTCATAAGTGTAGTATGGACTTCGGTAGGAGTGGCAACTAGTTTGGCTTTGCTTAGGTCAAATCATTCTAGGATCTCAGTAATATACTGTTCCTGGTAAACTTTGAGTTCAGCTTTCGAGATTTCGATCTGCATGCCTAACAGTAGTGATACTTGTTCAGAGTCCGTACATTGAAAATGGGATTATATTTTGTCAATACACATATCGACTAGTGAGGGTTTTCTGGCTATTAGGATATCCTCAACGTAAATGCAACAAAAGAGGTCTTTTGCAACGAGGATACATGGGTTGAAGTCGGTAACTTTAAGGTTCATGGTTTTGAGGGTTTTGGTTAGTCGTTGGTACCATAGTCATGGGGTTTGCTTGAGTCCGTTGATGGCCGTCTTAAACTTCCAGACCTTGCCTGGTTCGCAATACCCTTCCGGGAGCTTCAGGTAGGTTTCCATGTCCATGTTGCTATATAGGAAGGTGGTCTTAATATCGATTTGTCGGAACTTATAACCATGTTTGACAGCCACTGCCAGCAGGAGTATCAGGGATTCTAACCAAGCAACTGGGGCATAAACCTCTTCATAGTCTTCACCTGGGGCTTGGTTGAAACCTTTTGCGCAGTATCGTGCTTTCCGATATTCAATAGTGCTATCCTTTTGGACTTTGGTCTTTTAAACCCATCATTCTGTTAATACCTTTTTTCTACTTGGTTTTTCTACTTCCACTTCTACTTCTCGTTTTCCCCGTACCTTCATCTCTGCATCCATGGCTTTCTGCCATTCATCTCTCTCCTGCAATTCCATGGCCTCTCTATACCTATTGGGGTCTGGTATACAATACATGAGACCAACAACTGTATGTCTTTGAAGATTCCTTTCTTCATTTCAAAGCTCTTCATCAAGTTCCTCTCTTCTTTCTTGAAGAAGTTGCAACTCATCCTCGATTAGGTTTTCCAGCTTACAATCCTGTTCGTTTCCTTTTATCTGACATTGCAGAGACCAGATCTTCTTCTCTATTTGAAGTTGGTCCTTGTCTCGTGCTTTCTGCATCTGAGTTCGTTCACAGGTAGAACGACGGAGTGCTGGAGTTGCTGAGGAGGAGGTATCTGGAGGAGGAATTGGTCTTGACTGGAATTCGCCAGGCATAGAGGTATTCGGAGGTGGTACTGGTATTGTCGGTCTTAATAGGGTAGATGTCCCATCCTCATTGGTACTTTCCGATTCACTGGATTGATCCGACTTTTGCTGCTCTTCTTTTTCTATTGTTCATTGAAGATATTCAAACGATACCGCTGTTGTCTTTCCAAATTTCATATCCCTTGCTTCGCTTACAGTATGCCGTTTAGGTAGGTAAACACGGTAATCGTCGGACTGGAAGTGTAGCCGACTAGGTGACCTTCTTCTGCTGTCTGGTCAAACTTTCCTCGCTTCTCAGCTGGGATATGTACCATGACATCGGCGAACCAGGGATGGAGTTGACTAATTTTGGGTTTTTTTTTATATAGTTGCTCGAAAGGTGTTGTTTTTATTGATGAATGCCACCGAGGATTGTAGAGATAAGCTGCTGTGGAATAGGCTTCTCCCCACAATAATTTTCGTTCAGGTCGCATCATACATCGCATTATTATTGTAAGGGTACGGTTGAACCTTTCTGTGACTCCGTTTGATTCAGGGTTGTAGGCTGGTGATGTGGTGTAGATGACTCCTTTTGTGTTTAGGAATTCAGACACTTTCCTGTTAAGGTATTCGGTTCCTTGGTCGCTATGCAATCGCTTGACTTGTTTATCGAATTGAGCAAGTACCATTTCCCTGAAGTGTTTTATGGCAATTTCTGCTCCGCCCTTTGTCTTTAGTAGGTAAATCCAACAATACCTGGTATAATCATCTCTAAATATTATGTAGTAGAGATTCTTTCCCAGTGTAGATGTGGACATTTGGCTACTAAGATCAGCATGGACTTTGTTGGAAGCCGACTTGGTTTCGATGTCCTTTGACTTTAGTTTTGCATGCGTGATTTTGTTCTGATTACACGTCGTACAGTGAAAGTCTGATGGTGGAGCGATAGGGGTAGCGTCCTTATAACAATCCTTAATTACACTCAGATGTCCTAGGGCTTTGTGCCATTCTTCATAAACAGAAACAAAAGACTTCTCATTACTCATCCTAACATACCACAACCCACTTTTCTTATCCGCAACCATGAAATTCCTCCTTTCCTTTTTTAATCATCTTTCTTCCTTTTTCTACTGTAACCTTTACTCCAACATTGTCCAATCGAGATTTAGATACCAATGAGTATCGAAACGTGGGTACATACAGGGCTTATTGCAGGATGACTGAATGTTTGGTTCCGTCTAACAGGCACACGTGGAGGTAAGCATCTCTGGATGCAGTTGTCTGGTGAATTCCACCGTCTGCTATTACTATCTTTTCGGAGGAAGGCGTAAGACTTTGTAAGTCACCTGAATTGAGTGATATGTAGTTTGATGCACCCGAATCACAGAACCATTCTGCTGAGACTTTCTCGGTTGTCGTACTGTAGACAACCTCTTCCTCTGGTGTAGGAGGTTCCTTGGCTTTCGCCATCTGAACCGTGACTGTAGTGTCAGTAATGGCTGCAGTGTTTGGCTTGTTGTCCCATTTCTTCTTTTTGGCTTTTTCCCTTGAAAGACCTCGACATTTGTTGGTATTGTGGATATCACTTTTCCCAACTCTTGTGACAGACCATGTGCAATACATCCATTTTTTGTTCTTGTAAGGTACCGACAGTACCTTTTCCTCCTCTTTACCTTCGTCTTTTTCTGCAGCCCTACTTAGAAAGTAATTCCGAATGTCCACATATCTAGTTGTCTTTCTTGCTGACAAGACAACGCATAGATCAGGGTGCAACTCGTTGATGGATAGCATGAAGACAGTACCTTTGACTTCTTCTACCTGTGTCCATGCTTGCATTGCGGTTCAGAATTCGTTGGTTGTTTCATCATCAGCGGATGAAGATCGTTGGGCAAGATGGTTTCATATAGTTTCAAATTTTGTGGCATGGTCAGAGATGGATTAGGTGGAGACAAGTTTGATTTTCCAGCTGGCTTCAAGTAGCATCATGTTGGTAGCTGGAGTTTCTTTATGGAATCAGTCTTTGAACGATTGCCAGACCTCCACTGCTGAGCTTTTGGCAGAGATGTCGGCATGTTAGATAGAGTTTACTGCTTAGCACAGGTAGAATCTAGCTTTAGTGTCCTTTTTCTTCCGCATAGTAACTTGTGTAGCATCTTTGGATGCTCTGATCGTTGGGATTTCAGGCTTCTTCTCTGTTCCAAGTACTACCTCTGATAGTTCAAGGACTTCACAGGCAACCAGCCAGGGTTGCGCCCAAGCCTGGTAGTTCTCTTGACCTTGTAGTTTTGAGTAGTCGGTTACCCATAGCTTGAAAAGGGTCTCGGTATCATTTCACATATTGCCTTATCGTGGTATAGATCTGATTACCGTGGTTTCCGGTCATCTGTTTTGTGGAAGGGCTGAGTTCTTTTGTGAATAAAATCGCCAGCTGTTTATCTCGCTCAGGTTCCTGATTGCTTCATAGCATAGCTTGTCGTAGTATTTTTCACAACAGGTGTAACCAGTACGGATACTAGGTTGTTTTATGTTTAGTTTCACAGTATCATTGGATACTTGTATTGTTTTGTGTGCTATCGGTTGATATACATATTGTTTTATATTTGGTTTCACAGTATCGTTTGATACTTGTATTGTTTCGTGTGCAATCGGTTGATACACATATTGTTTTATGTTGGTTTCACAGTATCGTTTGATACATGAATTGTTTCGTGTGCTATCGGTTGATACACACCTTGTTTTGCAATATCGCTCATACTGGACATAAGCGATATGCTGTATTTAAAGACCGCTGATTTCCGCGATGGAAACAGCAGACTTCGACAGACTGTATTCTTAAAATATACTTGGTTGAATGGTTACTTCTTTGATCTCCTATTACACCCCGTTCGAAGTCTCCTTTAGCAAGCAGCACTTGCTTCGTATTAACCACGAAGCTATCTGCTCCTATCGTACCACTACGTGACTAGGGCCTGGCCCGAACGCATTACAACAGGAAGGGAGAAGATAATCAGGTGAAAGAGGGCGTATTTTGTTGCAGTGAGGACACATCTACCAGTCTAGTGCATCGAAGTACTGGCGGGCCAGGTTGGTTTTGTTGTAGGAGGAGTTTGAGGGGAGGATCAACGGTATATGCTCACTTAGGAGTGCACTTATGGCCTTGTAGTATGTGATGTTCAGGTTTGCGGAAGATCTCACAAACCTGGGCTCATAACCTGAGAATATTTGTATCTAAGTCACTTGCACTTTTGATAGTGTAGTAGACCTGGTGAACAAGATATATCTTTAAGACTTATAGATTAATCCCAGCTTGCATGCTCTTCCAACTGAAAGGAAAAATACACCCCTATTTATACCCTTCTATGGTTACGCGAACACTGACTCATACCAAGGAAATCTATCTAACCTGCTAGAATCTTCTAGCATAACAATGGGTCATGTAACTGTGTCACATGACCGACACAGTCACGCCACCGTACAGGAATGAGATACCGTATTTTTGAACACGTTATGATAACGGTATGCGGATTGAGGGTTTGGTTATCGTGATGGGTGAAGTGATTTAATATGGCCTGGAGTGGAAGGGATGGGGCAATTGTGGTGGAGGAGATTGTGTGGATTTAAATGTACTTAGGTACAGTAGTCTGCCGTGTGAATTAATATGGTAGGTATCGTGGGGATGCTATTGCATCACGTGGTTGCTGGGGTAGAACAAGTAAGAACTCGAGGTTGTGCGATGGGATGAGAGTGATAGTCTACCGATGCCATACCGGTACTGGAGCACAGTGAGTTGCCGTAGTTACAGGTACTTGTAGTGCTGTAAGAAGTGAAGAAAAACGTACAGTACTGTACAGGTCGGAGGAATGGTTGTGGAAACTCCGAGCTGTTGGCCTTGCAAGGCTGAAGATGAAGTGCCAGAGGGTAACTTGTGCAAAACTCTGTCGGCTAACTATGCAGGGTACATGTACAGTACTCGTTCAATACTCTGCGAGCGTGGTACGGGTGTGGTGTTATCATACTATCCAGCGTATTCGCGCCGCACCGCACACTCTCCACCGGTCTGCACAGTGCAAAAAGCACGGTGCTAAACTATACCGGCTGTGAGATTAATAACCCGGACCCCTAAAACGTTGGCAAACCGGGGATACGGTATCGACGGGAACGGCGAATTTATGGAAAAAAGAAGGGAAAAAGAAAGCCCCCCGGAGATTGCGGATCGGTTCGCAGTGTTTCAATTACTCGAGAGCATGTTTACCGGGCTTTTGAGAGGCGGTGAGCTTCGTTGTCGTGGTCGCTTTTTCGACCGTTTTTCGTGACATCGCACTCAAGTCTCCGGGCCTTAAGCGCGCAAGTGTTGGCATTGGGGAGGGAACAGCCAACAGAGAGACATCATGGGATCTGGTGGCAAACGTCAAAGTTGGTAGGGCTGTCGGTTATCCCCTCTCGTAATATGATACCACGGGTATGTGATATTACGGTGCAAGTGGTATGATACTGGTGTGTGGGTTTACGTGCGGTGACTATCATGAGACGCTACGGTCAGTACTCGAGCCTCGAGGGTACTGTACGAGTACTAGTACATCGGTCCTTCATCCTATTTACCTAAGCCTACTGTATTGAGCCTCCCTCAAAGCTTCTACTAATCGGGGTGGATAGTTGTAATGATCGGCGGTTTGTTTGAGTATGGCACTGTTACAGTTTGAGGGAAGGAAGGAAGGAAGGAAGGAAGGAGAGAGGGGGGTCCTGCATGGCTGGCAGTCACCAAAAATAAACCCCACCTGAGCTTTCCGAAAGCCACCTAATCCTAGCGAGGAGCGAGCAAAAGAGAGAAGGAGAGGTTGGCGGAAGCTGAGTTCACGTAGATTCTTTTCCTCCCTCTCCCTCTCTCTCTTTCCTTCTTCCTTCGTTCTTCCATCATCCTTTCTATTTGCCGGTTGTTATCCTTTTCTTCTTCTTCCTCTCTTCTCATACCACGGTACCGTACACGACATCCTATCTCCACCCACTTGTTTAGTGGCTTGCTTACCTTTGCACTGCCTTGGAAGCAAGGAAGACACGGTAGTGGCGATTGATTGACCGATTGATCGTTTCGTTTCCTTCTGTTTGTTTGGTGCGACGTCAGCACAGAGGCGGAGAGACAGGTGATTTCAGCCTCACCTCAATCTCACCATACACCGTCATCGTAGCTTTTCCAACAAACTTGACCCTATCCTTCACTCGCGCCGGAACATTAAAAAAAAACCCGGGCCGAGATCGGGGGAAAAGAAAGAAGGAGAGAAAGTCATTTTCTACCCCCCCCCCCGAATAACTTTATTGCGACGAGCGTCTCAGTGGCACTAGCAACAGCACAGCTAAGGGGTTGGAAACGAGATAGTACTCGGACATCATGATTAACACGGCCATCCTCGCAAAGGCCAACTTGGCCCTACACATTATTCAGGCGTTATGGAGCGTGGTGGTAATGGGGGTGGTTATAGCAAGCATGTCGGCGAAGGGTCCGGCAAGTGGTGCGATAAAATACATGTTTACAATGGTGAGTTTCTCCCTTTCCTGCTTTCATCCATCCATCAATTTGCACTTCTGTAGACTGTCGTGAAGACTGACGATGGCGTTTGCCCGTTGTAGTGTTGGTTTGCGGCTCTCGCGCTGGTATATTTGACCCAGGCACCTCGGTTTGAGAGGACAAAGATGTTTGCGCACCCGTATTGGGTTATTGGGGTTAATACTCTATTCTCGGTGTGTTTGATTTTACTTGTTTACTGTCCATCGTTTTTTACGCTCGAGGGGAAACTGACGGGGGGATAGATTCTCTGGTTCGCGGCCTTCGTTTCTGTCGCTGGTTACACTAATGGCGGGATCTCTGACGGAGAGGGGAAGGAGAAGGACGAAAAGATCAAGAAGGAGGGTGGTTGCGCATTGTTTCCCGCTGGAACTGGTGAGGACCCCAAAGCATGTAAGATGAACCAAGCAGCCGTTGGCCTCGGTGTGATTCTATGGTATACACTCCTCTCCGTCACCTCGTGCGCTATTCATTTCCCGGATCCATTTTTTCCTGATGATTATTAACTCGGTGCAGGTTTTTCTGGCTTGGAACTACTGCGATCGCGGGCTATGCCGCTTGGTATTTCCGCCAAAACAGTGTCTCCCCGTTCGAAGATCTTAGCCCGGCAGGGCATGATATTGAAGAAACCACCAAGAATGCCTTTAGTTCTAACGACGAATATGCCCTCATTAATAAAGACCGGGATGAGGACGACGGTGACAGCAGATTCTCTTCCCATCACGGACGTAGCGGAAGTGTGACTAGCTATGATACTGGCTACGACGCTCACCCCGGCAACCCTCTTCCCTGGGGCGGCGAGGGAAGCGCGTATAATGGAATCGGAGGACATGGACCGGTGGCAATGGGTGGGAATAGAAGAACCCCCTCGGGATTGAGCATGCCCATCGCTCCAGATGAGGATTATAGCTACAGAGGAGCGAGCATGAGATAGGTTGCTTTGTGCGTTTTCCTTGTGTCTTTCACCTCTTTTTCCCTTTTTCCTTTGCTTTTCCTGGCTAGGTTTTCCTCTTGACTCCGGTGCGGATGGGATGGGTTATCTCCTTTTGCGTTTTATATATCCTTTTGCGGCATGGAACAATGAAAAAATGTCTTTTGACTTGTATAACACTGAGTACACATGGGGGATTTCTTGCATTGGGTTGGCGGCCGGCCTGAGGTGGGGGTTTGGTCAGAGGAAAGAGCCTGGATATGGGCTAGAAGGAGGAGGGGAGGGGGGGGCGGGGTTCAATGGTATCATGTTTGGGTGTTTGATATGGTGTTTTTGATTAGTCCTTTATTAATGGAGCTATGAGTTTCTCTTGGTGCCATGAATTTCAGAGAGTGTGACATCTAGCGAATGCCTAGCCACTGAGACAGCTGCCCCGAGAACTCGAGATAGTGTGAGCACTGGGAGGACTTGCATCGTGGACCAAGCAGTAGCCTGCACAAGCCCCTAACACTCTATGGCTTCTGCGGAGCGCCGGGTATTCCGCGATATGGCAATGGTGAAAATTAAGGCCAGCTTGTTTGTGAAGTCACGGTAGCTACCGTGTGGAAATACATTCAGGTCTATCTGAATCCGAGGCGCCGTCACGATGCTGGTGGTGCGATGTGGGATCAATAGCTACACCACCACTGAATGAACTTTTGCTTGTTAAATTCAACGGTATGGTACAGTGCGAGTACTCGTACCTACAGTACTTGTGCCCTGCGGCGCCTTTACAACACCACAGGTTAAAGTGCCACCCGAGTGATAAAGTTATGGGGGACATACGGGCACCTTGTACGTCATATGGATTGCAAGCCTAAGGCGGGTGGGGTTGATACTTTTGGCTTACTCGAGCGCAGCATCGATTGTTTGTTGCCTTGTGGTTGCGGGGGTAACGTAGGCTGGGTGGGCAGGGGTAAGCCCTGATCTGATAACGATAACCATGATCTGATAACGAGGATATCACACGGCAAACGGATATGAGGAGGCTGAAAAGAAAGAGGAAACAAGGGAAAAAATTGTGCCCCTGCTAAACGAACCTCAATCAGTCAAGGGCTCCGCCGCGCCTTTTGCCCCTCCACACCCCTCCTAACTTGTTCTCCCCTCAGTCTTTATCACCATCGGTAGACATCTCCACTCACTCTTGTTACGTCCTTTTAGTTCTATCGGGTTTGAACGTTGAAAAAGTGGTGATAAAAGGACAGATTTCTGGGTTTCATCTTCATCCCTGTCTGCGTTTTTGGGAGGTTCTTTTCTTTTCTGGTACTATTTTCCCTTCTCACTTCGCCTTGCATTTGCAGACTTTTCACTGCCACATCTCTCTCAATAGTAAGCTCCGCACTTCCACTTCCTTCCCTCTTCTCAACAACCCGTTCCTCCTATCACTTTCTCACCCAACCTTTTTTCCTCGAAATCAGTTTTTCCCTAATCTTCATCAGTCATATAAACAATGGTTTCTGCATCAAAGGCCAAGCGTGAAGCCGAGCGTGCTGCGAAGCGTGCTGCCGGCGGCGGAGAAGACAAGCCGAAGAAGACCGCTGCCAGCAAGCTCGCTACCACACCCGGCTCATCTAGGGCTGGGTCCAAGGCGACCTCTAAAGCATCCTCAGTGAATGGCGAAGCTGTTGAGGGCACGGATGAGAGGGCCTTGGCTAAACTTGAGAAGCTTGCTCTGCAGGAGGACGAGCACGGGCTCTCCGACCGTGTCACTACTGGTGTTCTCTCCTCGTTGGTGTCATCTCGCGATGCTAAAATTTCTTCCGTCTCGCTTGTCTTCCATGGGAGAGTTCTTATCCAGGATACCACACTCGAGCTGAATTACGGTCGCCGGTATGGATTGCTCGGTGAGAACGGTTGCGGGAAATCGACTCTGTTGAAATCTATTGCTAAGCGGGAGTTTCCTATTCCTGAGCACATTGATATCTATCTGCTCAATGAGCCTGCCGATAAGACTAGCTTGGGAGCCCTCGACTACGTTGTTACTCAGGCTCAGGAAGAGCTCAAGAGATTGGAGACACTGGCTGAGGACACACTAGAGAATGAGGGCCATGACAGTCCGATTTTGGAGGATCTTTATGAGGTTCGATCATCCCTGACTCTCCCACCCCCCCCTCCCCTTTCTAGCACGCTCAGCCCTATCGGATTTCATCCTGTTATCGGTGTTTCCAGTGTATTTCGGAATTACTGACAATCTGTTTAGCGTATCGACAGTATGGACCCCTCAACATTCGCCACTCGTGCGTCTCTTATCTTGACCGGTTTGGGTTTCAACCCTGAGACTATGAGCAAGCATACGAAGGACATGTCCGGAGGCTGGCGTATGCGTGTTGCATTGGCGAAGGCTTTGTTCGTCAAACCCTCCCTGCTTCTGTTGGATGATCCTACTGCCCATTTGGACTTGGAGGCATGTGTGTGGCTTGAGGAGTATTTGAAGAAATGGCCACGTACCCTTGTTTTGGTCTCTCACTCGATGGATTTCTTGAATGGAGTCTGCACCAATATGATTGATATGAGAATGAGGAAGCTCATCTACTACGGCGGTAACTACGATGCGTCAGTACTCTCCTGGCAGCAATTTGCGCTTTTACGATTGCTGACACCTATGATTTTAAAGCTACGTCAAGACCAGAAGTGAGCAAGAGACCAACCAGATGAAACAATACCACAAGCAACAAGAGGAGATAGCACATATTAAGAAGTTCATTGCTTCTGTGAGTAATCTCTTGTAATTATTGCGGTGTTCTATGCTTACATTCTCTAGGCGGGTACATATGCCAATTTAGTTAGACAAGCCAAATCTCGTCAGAAGATTCTTGACAAGATGGAGGCAGATGGTCTGATTGAGAAGGTCAACCCTGATCGTGTCTTCTCTTTCCGTTTTGCCGACGTCGAGAAGCTTCCCCCGCCGGTACTTTCGTTTGATGACGTTACCTTTTCCTACTCTGGTAATGCTAAGGACAATCTCTACGAAAACCTTGATCTTGGCGTCGATATGGACTCCCGTGTGGCACTTGTCGGACCCAACGGTGTTGGGAAGTCAACCCTTCTCAGAATCATGACGGGAAAGCTTCAGCCGACAAACGGGTCAGTCAGCCGACACACTCACTTGAAGTTGGGAATGTACTCCCAGCACTCGGCTGAGCAGCTTGACCTTACCAAGTCGGCTTTGGACTTTGTGCGTGACAAGTACCGAGAGAAGAGCCAAGATTACCAGTACTGGAGACAGCAGCTCGGAAAGTATGGTCTAAGTGGAGATTCTCAGACGGCTTTGATGGGAACCTTGTCCGAGGGCCAGAAGTCGAGAATTGTCTTTGCTCTTCTTGCCATCGAGTCCCCAAATATGTTGTTGCTTGACGAGCCTACTAACGGTCTGGATATCCCTACTATTGATAGCTTAGCGGAGGCTATCAATGCGTTCGATGGTGGTGTCGTCGTCGTGTCTCACGATTTCCGGTAAATACCCTTACTCGGAAAAATTCATGACTATCGTGTACTAACCGCTTTATCCCAGACTCCTCGATAAGATTGCCAAAGATATCCTTGTGTGTGAAAATAAGACGGTTAGGCGATGGGAGGGTTCAATCGGTCAATACAAGAAGCACCTCAGGAAGAAGATGCAGTCCACCGGAGCTGTCTAAACAAAAGTTTTTTGTGTATTCGGTATTTTTTTCCTTTTCTTTTCTCTGGTTTCTTTCTCGTTTCCCTGCACTGCAGGATGATAGAGCGTCCGCTGGACTGGTCGGTATATGGGTGGTGGGGCGGATTGGGAGGTTTATGGAATCATGATACGCTTAACGGCGGATGGATAGGTCTTAAAGAAATCGAAAATGAGAGCCTTGTTAGGGTAGAAGCGATGAGAGTAGTTGATGGTGATAATGATTAAAATGATGAATACCGGTATTTTGAGTCTGCCGTGCCGTATTCTGGTGACAGCGATATTTTGTGGGGCCTTCCATCTACTATCATAGATGGCTAATTTGCAATTGATGAATACCGTGTTTGTAGCGTATTCCGCGTGGCCAGGGCGGGCACGGCCACAGATTTGGGTTGCCTCTCTGGAGGTTTGTCCACCCTCCGAGTGAACTCTTGCCGGAAGATTTGTACCTCATTGGACCATTCCACCGCTGTCGGCTAGGGCATTGCCGGGGAGTAAAATTGCCGTGCCGCAAATATATGCCTTGGTAAAGCCAGACTCGCCTCGTGTACCGTTATAGTACAGTGCTCGGGGGGTCGTTATGTAATTTATGGGTATCAATGATAACATATGTGGCAGAAAGGCGAAACAAGCAGGGCGTCCGGTAGCCGAATCCTCCCCTACCCCCCCGCCCCGGCACGAGATCGTGGTAGGGTACCGGGGGTGGGCTACGACCATGGAGAACTGCCGATTCCGGGACCTGCTGACCGTGAATGACACGGTACCGTTGGGATACTTGCCGGAGACCGATTCGTTAACTTATTGGATTGGCGAAAGGCAGAGGAGATGAGGGAGGCCTCTTGACTGTTGTGCTCTCTCCATGGGGAACTGGGTTGGTTGGGTTGATCTCGGGCGGAAGGGTCACTGCCGGGGCTTTATATGGATTTGCACGAAAGAAGAAGAAGGATGCCGAGAACGGGGACAACACCGGGCGAGCGTACTCGTAATGATTATGAGACTTTTGATACTTGCAGATTCTCCGGGGGGTGGATGAAATTGCCGGGCTGGGGTAGGTCCTCCAGGGAAGGATTCATAAGGTGAGGGCTTTTCTTCGATATCATATTGTGAATGGGCGTGACACGGGAATGCGGGGGGCGGTTTCGCGGGTTGTGTGACGTTTGCCGGTGGGTGGGATAGGATAGGATACCGTAGGAGGGGTAAATTGTGTGATGGATGGTGATAGCGGTTGAGATGGTCTTGAGGTCCTCTTAAATGGGGGGTTTCTTTTTTGCTTTGTTATAGATAAACTGCCACTGGTACAGTACAGTACCCTACAGTACAGTTATCGGCGACTGCGACGAACGAATTGATCGCTCGAGGGCTCTCTTTTTAGTACCTGGAATTGGAATTGCTGAATTATGAGGTTTGGATAGCTTGGATTAACCCATTCGTTCTCCTTCACCGCTTAGCATCCAAGCCTTCCCCGGCCGCATCCCTGCAGCTTCCCCCGCAATCGGCCTTGGTATAAGTTGGGGTTCCCTGGAACATAGCTAACCCACATCCGACAGTTGCGGACACGCTCACCACTGCCACAATCCTCCTCAGGAAGAGAGACTATCACCATCATCATCGACAACCATGGGCGGCGGAACCCCCTTCTCAGAAGCCACAGCTGGCACCTCCGGCTACCCGCAACTAAACTTCACCCCAAAGGGTCAACAGATCCGCAACATCTACCAAGACCGCCTGAGGCAGTTCACCGCGCCGGGGCAATATGCGAACAAGAACCTCCGCTCAATGTTCATCAGCGACCGCGAGGACTCCGGTGAGTACGTCAAGCTGCAAGTTTACTCCGTTCCCGACCTGAAGCGCATTCCGTTCGACGAGGCCGTCAAGGGCGAGTTCAAGAGCACTTCCAAAGGCCAGAGTTTCGGGCCGTCGTGGTCGACGCATTGGTTCAAGGTTAGGATCACCGTACCGATAAGGATGCTGAAGCAGGAGAGGTTGGAGTTTCACTGGGATGGGAATTGCGAGGGGTTGGTGTGGACGAAGGAGGGTGAGCCCGTGCAGGGGCTTACCGGTGGAGGGGAGAGGGTTGAGTACCAAATTCCCGAGCGGTGGAGGGATGGTAAGGAGCATTTGCTTTACGTCGAGTTGGCGTGTAATGGCATGTTTGGGAACGCTCCTGGTGGGGACAGTATTCAGCCGCCGGATCCGAATCGATAGTAGGTCTTTCCCTCCGCCATGCTTGAGTGAATTTATGGTAACCGTGGTTTGTTGGGTGGGCGGTGTACGGTAGCTTCCAATTGTCAAAGGCGGATATTGTTGCGCCGAATTTGCAGGCTCAGGGATTATACATTGACTTCTGGATACTTGGAGATGCGTCGCGGGAGTTTCCAGGGGATTCGTGGGTATGCATTTTGTGCCTGCATATGCGCTTGGTACGAGGGGCTGGCTAACGCTACTTCAGGAAGCGCATACGGCCACCCAGATTGCCAACGATATCGTCAACGCTTTCGTGCCCGGATCCCAAGAATCTATCCTGAAATGCCGGAAAATTGCTGCAAGGTACCTTGGTGACAAGGCTGATTCTGCAAAGGTTTACAATTCGGATCTTGAACCGATAGTGTATGGGATCGGACATTGTCATATCGATACTTGTTGGCTTTGGCCGTTTGACGAGACGAAACGTACTATTACCCTCTCACTTTTTCTTCCTTTCTTTTCCTTTTTTCTTGCTTGTGTCGGATTATAATTGGGTGTAATGCTAAGTAATTGATCAGGCAAGGTGGCACGTTCGTGGTCCTCTCAATGTAATCTTCTAGATAGGTACCCGGAGCATAGATTCACGGCTTCCTCTGCGCAGCAGTACAAGTGGCTTGAACAATGCTATCCGAAGCTTTTTGAGAGAGTTCGCAATCACGTTAAGAAGGGCACCTTTCAGTATATTGGTGGAAGCTGGGTCGAGCATGACACAAATATGCCGAGTGGGGAGAGCTTGGTGAGACAATTTATCCTTGGACAGCGCTACTTCCAGAGCAGGTTCGGGGAGAGGTGTACCACCTTTTGGTTGCCTGGTGAGTTTATGATCTGACACACGAACGAGAATAAGAGCGAGAACTGATGGAGAGAAAAAAAGACACTTTTGGATATAGTGCGCAATTGCCGCAGTTGTGCAGGCTTGCGGGAATGACTAGGTTCTTGACGCAGAAGCTTTCATGGTGTGATTTTTTTTTTTCTTTTCATAACGGATACCGATATCTTGTCTCGGTAGCTGATCTATATAAATAGGAATAATATCAACAAGTTCCCGCATACGACCTTCAACTGGATTGCTCTTGATGGGTCTCAGGTCCTCTGTCACATGCCTCCTAGTGAGACATATACTGCTCAGGCACACTTTGGCGATGTCAAGCGGTCGGTTACTCAGCATAAGTCTATGGACGAGGATTCTACGTCGCTGCTTGTCTTTGGTCACGGAGATGGCGGAGGTGGACCCACTGCCGAGCATATTGAGAAGCTCCGTCGCTGCCGTGGCATGAGCGACACGATCGGCCTTCTTCCTCGCATTAAGATGGGTGATAGTGTCGACGATTTCTTCTCCCGGTTGGAGAAGAAGCAAGTGTCTGCAAAGAAGTTTGTGACTTGGTACGGGGAGTTGTACTTTGAGCTTCATAGAGGAACGTACACTACCCAGAGTAACAACAAGAAGAACAACCGCCGAGCAGAGGTGGCATTGAAGAACCTTGAAATACTGGCTGCGTATGCTAGCTTGAGCAGTAGTTATGGATACAAGTATCCGAAGAAGGACATTGATGAGCTATGGGAAATCATATGTTTGTATGGGTGTTTCCCTGCCCTCGCTCGCGCACATGCCCGTTGCTGACAGCGACGTACAGATGTCAGTTCCACGACTGCCTTCCTGGGTCATCCATCGAGATGTGCTATCGGGATTCTGATAAACTTTATGCCGAGCTTTTCCGGAGGTGTGGGGAACTCATTGAGGAAGCCAGTCTGGCTCTTGGGATTAAGTCTGTTCCGGGTTCTGGTACCGAGCCTTTTGCCCTGAATACCCTTCCCTGGGATCGTACGGAACTTGTTAAGCTTCCGAAAGAGGTAGCTGGAGCTTGTCAGAAGGGGGCGGATGGTAGCGGATACGGGTTCTTGGGGACTAAAGGGCTTGTTCAAATTTCTGACGACGGTCCAAAGGTTACTGGTAAGTTTTCCCCGGCTTAGGAGCGATGTTCCGTGCTGAAACGGGGGCATAGTTACCGAAACAACAAAGGATGTTTACGTTCTCGCGAACGATAAACTGCAGGTCACGGTCAAGGGTGGGGTAATCACCAGTCTGATTGACCGCGAGTTGGAGCGTGAGATCATTCCAGAGGGTGCTAGGGCTAACCAGTTGGTTATTATGGATGACAAACCCTTGTACTGGCAAGCGTGGGACGTTGAGGTTTATCACCTGGAGACCCGTAGGGAGTTGCCCGCGGGCAAAGTCTCGATTTATGAGAATGGGCCATATCGGGTTAGTGTCCTTGTCGAGACCCAAATAAGCAAGACCAGTTGGATCAAGACTATCATTAGTCTTCAAGCTGCGGTGAAAGGCACCGGTGGCTTTATCGAATTCGACAACGAAATCGAATGGAGAGAAGATATGAAGTTTTTGAAAGTTGAATTCCCCGTGGATGTTCACAACACAGAGGTATCCAACCCTGCCATCAATCGGAAGATGAAGGTATAATATGTCGCTAACTTTCCAGGCTTCCTACGAAACCCAATACGGTATCGTCCGCCGACCAACCCACTACAACACCTCCTGGGACATGGCTAAATTCGAAGTCTGCTGCCACAAATGGGCCGACCTGTCCGAACACGACTTTGGCGTGTCCATCCTCAACGATTGCAAGTACGGTTTCGCCACGGTCGGAAACGTCATGCGTCTCTCCCTGATCCGAGCTCCAAAGGCTCCGGACGCACACGCAGACATGGGCCGTCACACATTCCGCTACGCAATTCTCCCGCACCACGGGCCCGTCGGAGAAGCCACTGTTCGCACGGCTATAGCGTTTAACAACCCGCTGCAGCCAGGCTATGTTGCAGCCGGCGAGGCGGAGAGCGTGAACGAGTTAATGGATACCATTAGCATGGAAGGCGGGAGTAAGAGCATTGTCATGGACACTGTCAAGAGGGGTGAGGATGACGAGGACGTTTCCACCGGTGGGATTCCAGTGAGGAAGGGCCGGAGTCTGGTACTTAGATATTACGATAGTCTTGGCGGGAAAGGGTCTACTACTGTCCATACGTATGCTCACCACCTTTCCACCCTTCTTGGTTATCGGTTCGGGAATGTGGGGGGATACTAATGCCTTGCGAATGAAATAGGAAACTACCCGTCAAGGCGGTTTACAAGACTAATATCCTGGAGGACAATATCTCGGAGGTTGCCTTGGCCGAGACTGCCACGGGACATAGGTGCTTTAAGATTACGCTGAGGCCGTTTGAGGTCGCGACGTATAGGTTACAGCTTTAGGGGCTGGGAAGGATGGTTGCGCATTGTGCTCAGTTTGGCGATGTAATCAATAAAATGGATTTGTGTTTTTCTTAAAAAAATAAATTTTTAAACAAAAACGGTTTATCGTGCATATACCACGATACCGCGGTGGTATGATACTCTATGGCATCATACCCTCAGAGAGATACACTACAGTCAAGATACCACTCGACCAGGGGAAAAAGAATCCAAAATCCACAAACCTCACATTCCAAATACAACATACTCCCAAACAACTCCCCAAACCCGATGCTCCCCTCATCCGCATAACACATACTGTACAAGTACAGTTACCGTATCATACATGACAAACACCACCCCCACCAACAAACCACACACACACTCACGAAAAAAAAGGAAAAAAAAAAAAACTCTATTACGGTATATACAGTACCGGCCAGTACGGTACGATTACCACAACACAGTTACTGTACTGTACTCGTACTACGATAGTAAACAACAAATCACAACCCCTCACTCGTCCCGGCAACCAACATATGATACCGCCTCAATACAGTAATTACAGTACCACAAACCGCACACCGGCAAAACTTGGCGCAAATACCCGGCACTCTTGCGACACCGCATCTACCGACATGTTCGTATCGTATATATCGTGCTGTACGGTACTTGTACATCAAACCACCCCACCCCCCCCCGCGCGAACCCGAAA
>PYWC01000017.1:389654-430741 GCA_003182015.1 Tuber magnatum | reverse complement strand
GGGGGGGAAGAAAAGAGAATCGTTTTCGTTTCATCGTTGGGTCATCATTCGTTTTTCGTTGTTTTTTCTCCCCAGTCCCGGTCCCAGTCCCAGTTCATTGTTGCGGGGTGCCGTACCGGTTGTGTGAAGGAAATTGGAAAAAAAGTGAGAGTAAAAAAGCAAACTTGGCGAAGTAAAGTCAGGTAAGGAAAACTGGAGTACCGTAAGGTACGGTGAAAGGGTAAGAGATTAACGCCGGGTATGATAGGAAAAGGAAACTCGTTTTGTCCGTTGTGCTGGAGGGGGGCATGTGGGTGCTTTTTTTTTCTCCTGATTTTTCCTTTCCTTTTTTTCTTCCTCTTTTTTCTTGATAATGGCGGTGATGATGACGATGGTGATGGGAGCTGGGAGGACGCATTATCTAACTAACAGATGTGCGCAAACCAGTTACTATCCCAATCATTTATTTGTGGAATCTCCCATTGAATCTTGGGAGCATCTAGAAAAAATAATTAGTCAAAATTCAACAACCAACACACATGACGGATACAAACCTTCAAAATTCCCAACCTGGGCAAGCAGGTTCAACCTAATAGTTGAAACTCTAACCAATTCTTCCCCAATGCACCTGAAATCCAACGTGCTAGGCTTCTTATGCCTTCCTAATAATCCTCCCCCAACCCCAATGCCTACTCCGACAATCTCGATTCCCATCCCTCTACCCATAGCTCTCCCCCTCGATTTTCTGATGTTTCCCGCCGCGTGTTCGAAAGGTGAGGATATCTTGTTCAGCAAATGTCTGCGCTGCGATCCCTTGCTGCCCGAAGAGCTATGGCTGAAGAAGGACTTTAGCGACTTGAGGGAGGATGCAGCGGTCGATGTCGACGAGGACGATGTCGCGGATGATGTGAGTGGTGAGGTGGAGTAGCGGGGTGGAAGACGGCGGCGGCGTCGTTGGGTTTTTGTCGCTCGAGGAGCGGAACATGAAGGCATGGCGCAGAGTAATCGTTTTTTTTTGTTTTCCTTTTCGTGAAAGTGGTAAAAATGGATAATGAATTGCAGTGCGTGGGGTGGGGGTGGGAATGACGGAAGGAGGGATGGGTGAGTATATAATCGATTTGGAAGGGTGCCGGTTGGGATTTGAGAAGATAATTTAAGGTCAGTATCGATGATGCATTGGCCTTTCTGTGTCCCTTTCTGCACATGCGTGCTCTACGGGGAAGGGAAGAGCAGAGTACCCACCCACCCATGTGTGGTGAGTGAGCGAGGGAGAGGGGGGATGGTGGCATAGGTCGACTTTTTCTCCTGCAAGTGTGTGCTGTACCTCAACCTATGGATCACTCCCCTACCAAGCAAACCGGAGCATACACATGGCAGGTTTGTATGCTATGATAGCGTTGAGATGGTCTTCGCTTATGCCCCCTCGTCCATCGTTTGCCCTCCTCACTGCTCATGGTGAAGGGGAACACCGGTATGATACCGGTAGTGCACTGCACTCTTGTCCGCATTATGATACGGTGATTGGCGGTTAGGGTTGCTCGGTAGGTTGGGTGAACCGGGTTTTGGAGTGGAGTTTGCAAGGATTGGGAGTCTGCCCTATGGTTGATGGAAGGAGGAAGGGACGGGACGGCCGTGACCTGTCAAAGCTGTGCGATCGGCTGTGAGTTTGGACTCCGCCATGGGTTTCACAAGTGCGGTGGACTTGCAATAGACGTTACCGTACTGTATCCTTCGCTTTCCGTTGTATGGCATTATAACCATCCTCTGGGCATGGCTTATTCTCCGATTGGACAGGGCTCGGTTTCGCCGGTGTTTTGTACCATTTCTGCCATCCTATGATAGGTGAATTAGCATACCGGGAATGATAGGGCGTCGCATCATATCGGCGGGAACATTGTCGGTTTGTGATTGATCTTGTTGGTCCTGTTTGCCCTCCCTCTGTGGCTTCGTTGGGGGGTCTGATTTGGCGCTCTTGGGGCGATGGGTTTGGGAGGATACGTACGGTGCGAGTGGAATGCAGTACTGTGCAGTGCTGTGCGGTCCTGCACTGTACGAGTACTGTAAATTTACTGTAACCCAGCGTAGTCCACTCGTTTTAATCTTTTTCTTCCCCTTCCATCATGCGAATTCTAAAGTCAACCATACCCTGTGGAATTTCCATCTCGTTTTACTTTCTTTTTCCCCTCGCGCTGCAGAGTATCTGCACCAAAATTAAACCAGGTACCGATTCCCCCCAGATTCGCCACCCCGTATTCCTTTTTCCAGGAACACCATGCCCATTCGTCGGTTCGATGGCCCATTCGTTCCATCCATCATCTTCCATCCACCCGCATCACATATCACTTTCTCTTCGGCGCTCGAGTGCAGCGCTCCAGAACCCGCCATTTATTTCCCCCTTTTACTGCCGTAATCGAGTGAGAATATTCCGTTCTACACTTGCAGTAGGTGCCGTACTTTTCATATCATATCTTTTTTCTTTTCTTTTCTTCTTCTCTTTTCAGGGAACTTTGCCTCGCTAGCGACTCTTCCATCCGAGAGGCTTTACGGGCCCGGGATGTAGTGTACTGTACCGCACCATTCGTCCCATTAGGCATCTATCTGGCCAGCGAAAAACCCGCACTGCATCTTTGTATCGATTCCGGGTGGTTTCTTGTATTGGGCCGATAAGGGCGGTGTATACAACTCATGAAGTGTGACCTCCAACGGCGAGCCTTATTCGAAGTTATGGATGATTAGTTATCCCCGGCGTATTGGAGGGTCCCGTGGAAGAAGAATAGGACTGGGCAGTGTCTGGGAAAGGGGAGGGGATCCGACGAGTGATAGTGCGTGGAAAACCCGTTTGGTGTTTACTCCGAAGCCAGTAATGAATGCTATGCAGAATTATGACCGCCCGGGCGGAATGTTGACTCCCCTACGGTAGCAAACCTGGGCCACTCAAGAAAGAAGAATCATGCCACCGGCTCCACCTTGGAGTGGTCCACCTTCTTCCTCCTTGAACTATCGTATTACACTCCGAATGCGCAATGGAACCCAACACCGGCACTCGACCAACGAACATAATATTCGCTAATCGAAACGAAGGTATAAATAACTCTGTGGTTTACCGTCCGTTTCACCCATTGGACGCGAGCCTGCTGATCTCGCGATAGAGGCTTCACGTGCACCTTTGTCTCTATCCTGTGTTATAAAATCAACGGGTAGAAATCATTGATCACTGGCCCGTCACCCTCTCCAGTGAGTTAGACAGCCAACATACTATACTCGAACGCTTAGGTTCATCGGAGGGAAAGGGAAAAAAGAGAAAGGGAAAAGAAGAAAAAAAAGAAGAAGAAAAAAGTCCTACCCTTCATACTGTAAGACAGCACAATGGACGATGCGGTAATGCTTCTCCCGCATCCAAGACAGAAAATCCCTATGGTCCAATGGTATCACTTTAAATGAGCTCTCGCTCCCCATCGTCGCAGATGACCATGACTTTTGATGCAGGGCACGTATTCACGGGTAATTCTAGTACCGGCATATTTCTCCCGACCGATCTACATGCTCTTGCGCTAACCCGGCGACCTGCGTCGAGTGAGGGTTCATGTTACGGATGTTTGGTAGGCTGAGTATCGTTGGACAGAAGGCACCCTTGTCAACGGCGGGATAACTCGCAACCATCTCCTCAACCATTCGTTCCTGTTTTTTTTTGCCCAATCCGTGGTATTCACCCATTTGTTCATCGAGATTAGGGTATTGGACAACAAACAGCACTCCACCGTGCGGGCTCGAGCTTCAGTGGATAACGGGTCAAAAGTGGGAGGCTCGAAGCTTGCGAGGGCAAGTATAATCCCACTGGCGGGCGGTGCGGCCTGTGGTTTTTGGACCACTGACGCTCGTTCAGAACCGGGGGTGAGGAATTCATGTCGCTCGAATTCCGGCCGCCCAAGAGTTCCAGGCACTGCCAAAATTCCGCAATGAGGCGAGCTGACAGCCAAGCTGTTCCAAGATACCGCGACAACAACAAACAATCGCGAATCAGTTTTCGTTCAACTATCCGCATTGACCCTAATCAAACACCGGAACCGGATTCAATCGGCCAACAGCAGAAACGGGTCAGAGCAGGGGGGTAACCGATGCACTGAAATCCTCAGATTTCGAATACATGTACAATACTCAATTTCATCGAGTAGGATGATTTCGACATTCTGGATCAACTTGTTTGATCATCCCTTATCGATGTGCCGTAGCTTTCAAGGCGGCGTTTTGGACTGCTCTGAAAAAGGAAATGTACTTCATGGCAAGGGAGGCTGGAGGTAGATTGCTTTGTCCAAGAAAAGGGGGTATTCTGCTATCTATACCAAATGCCTTGCATAGCGAGTGACGAATTGCAAGGCTGTATACATATTATCATAGCACTGAGCAAACTCGTCAGCCTCGACGGACGCCTATCATACCGGAGACCGCAAAGCCATTATGACTTGTGATGCGACTGGACAGAAGACGTGCGAATTTAGCGAGCCCTCGTAAGCATAATTTGATGGACGAAGCGAAACGGATATTCATGCTTCCCGCACCCAGCCCCCAACGCCCAAAAAAAAGATCCGGTCCCCGAATGGCGTTCGGCATACTGTACCCTCTTCCCCACTTCGACTGTCCCACGGGATTGGGTGTCCCTTCGAGTGATATGTGATGTATTCAGCTTCATTGATCCCGGTCACGGGAGTCGGGAAGGAAAGACCCGATCAGAACCGGGACATTCCAGAGCTGTTTGAAAATAGGCGGCGGGAGTGCTCGTGGGGAACCCATGTCATGGAAGAGGATGGGAAATCCAAACTCATGGTTCGTTGCCTTGACCATCCTGTGCGGGGTACACCCACGAGCTGATAGGTTCGCGACTGGCCGGGTGCAAGGGGAGGCTGTTTCAGGATCTATGCATCGCCACGGGATGTTGGGCTCTCTTGGCTTTGGTCGGAGAGGTATGATAGTTTAAAGGTGGAGAATCTTGTTTACCCTAAAGTTTGGTGTGTTTACTAGTTTATTGCGTCAATCAAACATTGCACCTCTTCATCGAGCGGAGGTAAATGAAACTGCTCGGAAGCGAGAACCAAGAACACAGTCAGCAGCTCGATGCATAAACACTTGGGAGAAGTTACAGGGGGATCGCATCTCTGGAGATAAAGGAGGGTCTTGGGGAATTTGTTGATAGGAGCTGGTGTCGAATTCCAGGACCACTCGAAGCCGATTGGGAGGTCTCACTTGTCGGAGTGGGCCCAAGCCCCCGTGACGGAGCGTCCTGACGAACTGGGCATCATTTGGGAGGATACGTACGGTGCGAGTGGAATGCAGTACTGTGCAGTGCTGTGCGGTCCTGCACGGGGGGTTTCAGGGGTATGGTATAATAACTGTATCTGTTATGTATGATATGATACTTGTGTATCGTCGTGGTGGTGGTGGTGGTGGCAAACGGTACTCGTACTTTAAAGTGAGTTGCCGGTATTTGTATTGTACTGTAGGGTAAATTTGGAATTGTTTGGTTTTTATTTTATTTGTATTTGTATGATAATATTATGATACTTGTGTGGTATTTTTATTATTTTTATTATTTTTATTTTTATTTTTTTCGTTCTTTTGGTTCTTGGGTGTCGTACTGTACTCTACCGGTATGATATGAACAGAATAGGTAATTTAGGGTGGAATGTCGTGCAGGGTATCGGTAGGTGGTTAACAATCTGGAAAAATTTCATGCTTATTTTTTCTTTTTTCTTCTCCCACTCCGGTCTTGGGGGTCGTCGGCAGCTTGTTTGATGACAATTATACCGGGCATACGGTACTTGTACTGTACACCGCGGGCACACAATATTATTTTATACAGTACAGGACAAGGAACAAAAAAAAAAGACATTTGACTAGAATNCCCCCCCCCTGAACGAGCCTGGCCACTCCTAGCCATCCGGAACAGTTTAGAATCGACACTGGAGGAATAACCCTTTTAACCCGATGCGTAAGTTCTATAAACTCTCCCTCAACAGTTTTGGCCATCTCCAGTGAGAATGCCCGGATATAGTGGGTCAAACTTCAACGGGCATCCGGATCTTCCCCATCCGTTGCAAATATATTGCGGTGATTCCGGCCATTCCCTTCGGGTACACAGATGTCGGTACCCCGAGACCCACATTGAGCATCCTAATCCTAATGCGGAGTAGTCGATTGAGTTACGGACGGGAGATTACCTCGAAAAATAACTCATGTCTTGGTTTCTTACAAGTTTCGAGTTGCTGATAGAGGGTCCTAGTAGGTTTTAGCAACTTCGATTTGAGAGAGATGGGAAGGTCTGAGTGGTCGAGCCCCTGTTGGGAACGCCGCGGATGGGTATCAAGCGGTGAGTTTTCTCTCGTATTGTGGAAAACAATCGGTATTGCTGGGAGTAACGCTGGATTTGTAATTTCGATTGTCTGTTCCGCCAAACGCGAAGCTCCCCAGGTCTTGAGGGATCTAGACTTCGTGTGAAACTATGCCAGGAAATGTAGACTGTTTGACTCTTTGAGGAGTTTGACTCTTTGAGGAGTTTTAGAGTAGCGTGACGACTGGAGAATGGACCTTGTTCTAGGACCCTAGAGTTTTCTCTTCTTAAGCTCTCATTAAAGTCTGGTGCGTGTCTCTGAAGCAGGATTGTTTTGGTGGTTTTAACCCTTTCCCCAAAAGAGGGGAAATTGGGATATCCAGGAGATGGTCTGCTTATTCGGCTCTTTCCACGAGAAGCGCTTACCGGGGGAGGGTGTGATACGAGTAGTGTGCGAGCATGTATCATGGGCATCAATCTTCTCGGCGGATAAGTGCTTCACGGCATAATATTTTCGCCCGGCGAACCCCAATCTATCATGTACCCAACGGCAAATCAAAATGAGCAAAGGTCATTTGATATTCTGGAAGTATATGATAGGTTATTAATTCTTTGTCAACAAGAAATCACATAATCTCACTCGGAGCTGCTATAACATAACACAGGGCTGCGGGGGAGTTAGTGTAGAGCATCGTGAGCACCCTAGGTCTGATAAAAGATAAAAGTACTTGCATAAATCAGTCCTAGCTGCTCAAAACCTTTTTCCAACGTCAAATGCACGGGGGTGAATAGCAAATCAGGAAACCAAAACCGATCAACCGCCTGCCCGAGGGTGGATATCGCGTCCTTGTCCGCATCCTATCGTTAACTTCAGCCCTACCATCTCATCTCGCTAAGGTGGTGATGGTGACATGGGGCTCATTCTTATCCTCACCCTCATTTAATTTACTCCGCCGGCACTGGTGCGGGCGTCCTCATCCTTCCAGCGCACGCCTATTGTTTCCGGGAATCTAGCAAAGCATCCCCGCCATGACTCTTCACACTCCTATCATACACAGCAACAGGCTCTCGGGCGTGCGACCCCAGGTTATTCCCGGAGTACCGTATAATCCCTGACTTCGAATATCGGTATGATACCATATGAAATTTTTTTCATTTTCTTTCACCCCACCAAAATTCTCTCCACGTGCCCTGACGCGGAAGGACTAAGCCCGGATCGACGCCGGGGCTTGCCGGTTTGGCGGGTCACGAACGATATCGTCCAGTAAGTCACCGGTATCACTTTGTGCGCGCTTGGAGGATCTAGAAGCTGGCAATTACATGCCGCAAAACGAGATATCGCAACCCGGTTAATGGGTTCGCTTGGGTTATGGGACCGGTGGAGAAAGTGCTGAATCGAGTGAGATGCACATACCAATGCCACCGCATAACGTATCCCATTGGACCCCGATTCCGGAGAGATGGAAAATGGACTTAATTTATCGGTGAGGTGACAACGAATGAGCGGGTTTTTTTCGGATGGATGGGTGACCAAACATCCGTTTCGTGACTGGCTGGCTGGCGGGTGACAGGTGGAAAGGGCCGTGCACATCTTTCCGTGGAGTTGGAGTAACTTGTTTTGGTGAGTACTTAATGGCTGCACTTGGGAGGTTAGTATGGGCACCGAGGGCTGGGTTTGGTGGAGGAATGGCTCTGGGATGGCGCTGAAAGGGGCTGTCCGCCGAGCAATTGGCAGCTCAAAAGCAAAAATGCGGTCGAGGGGGACCTAACTGAGCGCAGAAAGGGTGATCCATTTCCTGAATTCCGGCACCCGAAGAGGCGCTACTATGATAGCATGTAACTCCGGGATACCGAACCGAGTGTTTTCCCGGGGGGGGGCAACAGACATGAACTGCGGGATGGAACGGAAATATCCGGTACCGGGTGATCTCCCGCTTCCCTGAAACAGATGCCCACTAAGCGGGGTAGGATGCGAGACAAACGAGACTTGTATATAACTTCATACTCTACCCAGAAACCCCACGTTGACTTTCGAAATCCCACAAGTCATTGTGACCCACCAGCGGAGAATGGTCAATCGGGGGACAATTGAAAGTATCCGCTCAAGGAGGGCAACAGCACAAGGTCAACTTAAATACCAAGTCCGGATGCATAAATTAACAAGACACGGTACCCCCTCCGCAGGATCTCTCGTAGAGACAGGGTTGAGGTGAGCACACATACCCTCTCGTCTGCCCACGCCTCCATCATACAGTCTTGGACACATGGGCATCAGCATGCCTTTACTATCACTCGATTTCCCGGTGACCGGAGACTGACGAGCAATACCGACAAATAAAATTTTTTTTTTTTTTACCAGCACCGCGATATGGGAAGATTGGCACTTCTAGTTCTCTTAGAGCGTGTACTCTGAATGGTACTATCCCCAATCTTTCCAATCCCCAGACTCGCAGAGGCTAGGCAATCCTACCGACCCTGGATCTTATCATACAGTATAGTATTGGCTAAATTCAACTATCGCTAAAAGCAAGATCAATATCCAAAAATTCGTAATCTATTCCGTAAGGCTTATTTTTGCGCGCTGTGAGTGTCGTGGTGATCTTGGAGGGTTTCGAGGGGTTGAGCAGTTGAGGCAAAATATTCCATCCTTCGACGGAGAGAATGCAGTCGTTGATTGACCAAACAGGAGGAGAGTCATCGGCCCATTGGGTGATGTTCTGCCCTATAGACTGCCAATTCCACCGGAGGACTTAAAGACCAACCGCCCACTGGGAAAAATGCCAAGGAAATTCCAGAGATCTCTATCATACAGGATGAGATTGGGTCCTAGCCTGGTGCTGGTGGGCGTCTTGGGAAATACTATCATACAGTAAAGGCCTTGGCGTGGCGAAGGAGGGTTGATGAGATGGCCTATGAATGGGGAAGGGTTGCGAGGCATATCTTATCACTCGCTTTGGGATGGAGGAAGGAAGGGTATTTTTTTTTTTTCTTTCTGGGTTGCACCTTAAGGAATTTCGGAGGGTGAAGGAATACGGACCGAGATGTGTTCTCTTCATGCAGAGCCTGCTCTGTGTGGAAAAAGTTTCGATTTTGGACCTTGTTCACCTGCCCCCCCCTGCATAAATCAGTCCTAGCTGCTCAAAACNGAGGATTTCCAAAGTCATACTATTTCTCCGCGACGGTCTATTCCTACTGGAGCTTGCATATACGGTATACTGGGAGCTCTGGGGGCGGGCAGCGTATGAGAGGAACTTTTTTTTTTTTCCCGCCGGAACGGGCTGGATACTCCAGTGGAGGAGCCGAAAGGGCTGGTAAGCCGCCGAGAGCATAGTGGGATGCGGAGACTGTAAAACATGGCTAAAATTGCCCTGGATTACACGATAGCCTTACCTTGGGAGGTCGGGTTAGACGGTGCAGCGTGAGATGTCTGTAGTGGATCACGGGGGCGAGATTCGCGAGTGGAGGTGGTGCGTAGGTGATGTCTCATGATCTCTGATCGGCTATGATTTTATGATGTATCATGGTGAAAACTAGAATGATCGAGAATGACTATGAGACGTCTGGAATTTCCCCCTCCGGATTGAGGGGGGAAAACTCAGCGAGAAGATTCTCTTCTAGTCCTCGGTTGGGATGGGTAAAGGGAAAGATATGAGGGGCCTTACCAGAAGAGGCAGTTCTAACGTCCTGAGGGGACCTCAATTACTGCGGTTCTCACGGCACTGGCTGTGCCATACTTGCATAGCGGGACCGGAACGACCTAACAGGAACAGCGAGGGATGGGGTAGGCTGAGCGTCCGCGTCTGTTACGGTAGGCCTATTTTTCTACGCCCGTTGCAGTGGGTCAGCCTTTTATGCGAGAAACATTTTCAGACACCTTTTACCATTCTTAGAGCTCCCTGGCCAAAGGAAGGGTTTTTTGAGGGATAGCAATTATCATCCCGTTTGGCTCTGGCTATCATTGACTCTTGACACTGTATTTTTTAGGACATGTCATGGATCACCTCCTGATGGAGGGGCGCGGGTGTGTGTGTGTGCGCTTTAACGGTAGCGCCAGATGGCTCTACAGTTAAGCTACGTTAGCAAACAAAGGGGTTCCGCTTGTGGGTTGGTCTTTGCTGCGCTTTTCCGGGTGGGTTTGCACATAAATTTACTGTACAAGTGTCCAAGAGTATTTTTTTCCCCCTGCATCCTAAGTAAGCACCGAAATTTGGTGTGCAGGTGTAGGAAAAATCACCGCCGGGTACTTGCACTTTCGCAGAGACTGGGCAAACTTGCAATGCTATACCTGGGCGGACGATAACAGGTATCATACCTAAGACACTCACAAGCTGTCAAAGAAAGCGAAAAGTGGTAAAAGAACGACAAAAATCGTTGCCCCCTCCCCCCCCGTTTGATCTGTAGGTCTTAGTGCATATAGTAGAGGTCAGGCTGAGACAGAAAGGGTGCTACCGCGCTTCGAATACCGCTTTCGGAATTGCCACGGAGACGGTCTGCATTTAGGAAAATGCAATTGGATTCCTAGCGAGTTTGTTGAGTTTCCACGATATCGCCTTCGCTATGATCTATGGGGTGTCCGACGGGGTAGTAACAATGGTCATCAGCCTTATAACACCGAATTATATGCGAGCTCACGACGCCATGGGCACTATTCGAGGCTAGAAATGTATCCCTAGTGATACAGTCAAGCGCCGCACTGTAGGAGACTACAATCGAATACCGGGGCTGTACATCATGGAGAATCCGAGGCAAGTGGAAGCATCCCCTCCGGGAGAATGGCTGCTCAAATGTCCTACATTACCGGTAGTGAGTCTCCTTGTCGGTCTTGCTCGGGAGGTGTCCATCAAAAGCGGGGAGTGACTGCATCATGCATCCTCTCCCGTAGACCGACCTTCAAACTAAGGGAGCAAGCGGTTTTGGAGTGTGATTTCTTTCCGATGCCTTGGTTATCAGATTTTAGTGAGAAAGGCCGCGGTGGGGAGCCTGGTTCCAGCGGCTCTGCAATCCCTCCAAATCGATTGTTTTCCACAAGCACAAGGATGGGGGAGAAGCTGCCCTTACTCTAGCCCGCTCTCAGGGCGTGTCCCATCAAAGGTAGAAGGAAGGGAGTTGCCGGGTTGACAGAAATATCAATGCACGAGTTTGTAGCCCGCGAGGGCGGGGGAGGAAAATGGGTGATAGGTCACGCTTGAACTTGAGCTATCGAGGATATTTGGGTATGGACGATGGCTTACTTTGGGGATCGCGACTAAGATAATGTGCTCTGGTAGGTGAAGGGCTGCATGTATTAACGGGGCGGCTGTTTCGGTGCTTCAGTACTCGAGTAGCTAGAGGTTTAAGGGACTTCCTCCTGTGAGGAAAAGATCTCCGGTAGCCTTTCGAGCCCCNGGGCGAATTGGCGGAGTTGCACAGGGTCAATTAACTCCCCTGCTTAGCTGTCGTGGTTCTGAGCGGGGACATATTGATAGCTGCGGGGTTTTCAGGATTGATAAGGGCAAGGCTGAGGCTCAAACGGCTGTTTTATACAAGTTCGGGTTGAGGTTTTACGTTTCTCAAGCCGCGCGTGCTATCATACTCTATCATATCAAAATAGTTGCGGCATCGGAGGATGCTCAATGGCTAGGAGAGATTGTTTTCTCCTCCAATACAGTGGATCCCTAGCCTACGAAGCAATAGGGGATACAGTGTCCGTACAGTACTGTGGCCCGGCCCGACGCAAGGGAATAGCCGTGTCCTTGGATTGGATATGGCACTGTGCTAGCATGCTGTACGAGTGTGATACAATACAGGTATGTGAACAACAGAACCTTTCCAAAAGCACAACCGAGACTTTTTTTCTTAAAAAACCATTTTCCCACACTGATCGTAGTCCCGGGTAGCGCATTGTTTTCATTGATGCACACAACCCATGAGTGATCGGGCTGGCTATGTTGGAAATAGCCGGGCGGAGGAAGGAAAAGACTGCATCATTTCATGTCGAATATAAGCACCCTTGCATGTCTACTTGTATGGGGATTTTGGATTTCTCTTGGCATGGGAATGGTTGGGCGGGGTGGTTGTGAAACAGCGGGGTTGTGAAAGTATATAGCCCCGCCTTTGCCCCCTCCACCTCTGGAGGATCCCCAACAACTTCCTCGACCACCCACGGCGGGCAGGCCTCTCATGCCAGCGGTGTTTCAACAACACTCGCACCGGTGTGGCGGTGGTGTGTTTCAGCAAAACTTCAAGAACATTTCAACAGTACGGGTACTTCAGCTTAATGGGCGTCGCTACACGCCAAAATTACCCCTTGCGGTACTACGAAAACATTTCGTAATCGAAACCACAATGGCCGGCGAATCCTGAAATACTGGCCTGACTGTCTCCATTAAGTTGAAATATAAGGGGTTTAGAAAGAAGATTTTGCGAATCCCTATAGTATTCTGCTATGGGGATCCAGGAGTTGGGAAGACGTGAGTTAAAAGGGGGACAGGGTTCTTTAGGAGGAGAAAGAAAAGAAGGAAAAAAGTTCGCAACTAATTATACTTTCGTTTGTATAGGACTCGAAAAGTTGACTTGCCTGCTTGTATTGCTACTCGACTCTTCGGGGATCGCCTGTTTTTACTTTGACTTACTCGTGGAAAGAGCAATCTACGACGAAGCAGAGACTAGGCATCATCCTGAAGCAAATAGTTTACCCGTTATACGACATTCCCGAAGAAATAAGCCGGGATTCTCCCCTGGGGGGCGCGTCCCCCTTCTTTTCCCTATCGTATGTTCTCACCTCCGTCCCCTTATTTGCAGCAGGAATTTACGTGTATTAGGGGGGTTCGAACTTGCGCAGGGGGGCCTCACGGCGGAACTTTATCCCGCATCGATGCTCTAGATGAATTCCCAAGGGGGTTCTTCCCGGCCTGCGCGAAGGGATGGTTGGGCTATTTCCTTACCGGAAGACCGCACTGGGACCGGTCGTAACGATTCGTCGTAACTAAAATAATAAAGCCTAGCAAGAGCGATATCAGACGATGATCTGAGGGCGAATATTTTGAAGAGCATTGCCCTACGAAAACAGGTTTGTACGTCGCCGCAGTGTGTCTATCCATATCCGGGATACCAGCTAACGGCGATGCAGATTTCTGCTTGTTTCTTTGAGCATCGGAGACCTCGGGGAGGGGGGGGGGGATATTTTATCCCCCCCCGGGTACGGTGCAGACCGGAGGGCGGCCTGGCCGGGGAGGTCGATTGGGGTGATCCTGTGGTTAGTGATGCTACTGCCATGGCGTCACTTTCAATCCCCCGGACCACAGCTTCCCTCAGTGCTGCCCAGGGGGGAGCTGTCGTGCGATTCTTGTGATTGGCTAGGCCAGTGCAATGTCGCGAGGGGGAATCAGAGGAAGTGGGAGGAAACGGAATACCCCATGTATCTAAGTGCATGAAAATATTCCGGACGAAAATATGACTACGATACCACTGCTTAAAACCTTCCAAGTTGACTTGATGCTTTCATCCAACTCACCTCCTAAAAAAGAAAAAAAACACTCGAGGCGAAACAAACTTCCCGTGCACATCTAAAAGTCCCTCCATATTATACTACCCTTCGCATCATGACCAATCATCATCACTATAGAATAAGTTAAGGGAAAAAAAGAAAAAAAAACCACCCAGAATTCCCCCCAAAACCCCATCCCATCCGCAGCACCAACCAACCAACCAACCAATAACACACACCCCTATAATCTTATAACAACAATAATAATAACAGCAAATAAACCCCCAATCACATACAATCACTCGAAAACACTCCCTGACCTGCAACCCTTAAATAATTAATTAACCGATTACTAGTCTGGTACCGGGTATCATATCATATGTAAGCCGCCGCGTGCTCAATTCCCTTTTTCATCGGGCCAGGTTGTTGATATCGTACGGTATCATATCAATACGGGCGGTCCGGTGCTGGGTGGTGATCGGGTACAAATTTTTGAGCGCGGTTTACGGTAGCACGTCCAAACTGAATGCTCGGGCTTGTGTGTAGCATAGGATCTTATCTTTCTGCCGGTGTTCGGAACCGTGGGATTGGGATTTTGGGTTGGTTTGGGTATCGATAGGGGGATACATCCACTATACGGTACCGGTACACTAGACATCTGACCTCATGCATGAAAATGGACAAAGACAGAAGAAGAGAAGGAATAAAAATTCATCATTGAATTAGGATTTAGGGGCTGCACAGAGTGACGTTCTGGATGGAATACGGTATGAAGATTCACTGATAAGGCTTTACACACGGTCCTTCTACCCAAATGAATACCCCTCCCTCCATAGCCATTTTCAATAATACCTCCCCGAGCAACAAAAAGTATAGCCCACCCAAAGGAACTTTACTGAACGAAACCATCCTCCACCCATTTGTTCCATATCAGCTCGATGTAGGGCTGGTCAATTTCCCACCCCGCTCCATCCCCTAAAACGGGCGACAAGGAAACCACATTGCCAACCTCCATATAGGGAGGCGCTCTGGGTAGCCACCGTTCGAACTGGAAAACGTTAGCACAGGGGGTGCCTATATATTTGTAGGGAGGCGAATACAAGCTCTTTCCAGGTATGATATTGCTCTCTGCTCCGTGAACCTGGTTCCAACTTTTCTACCTTTCCCAGCCACTGCATCGGGCTGACTCTCTGGAACTTTGCTCCCGCCTTTTTTAACCAGCCCAGTACATCGCTCCAGGACGTGCTAGTATACGTGTTCCCTAGGTTAAACACGGGATCACGTTCCATGGTGTCCACTTTATTCCCGCATTCAGCGATATCTAGTACTCCACGTGCGGCAAGGTCAACAGGTAGCCAACTCAATTCCTGCCTGAAATCCGGCAGGCACCCCACTTCACCTAGAGACCCGATCACCATCGGCCACCCCGCACCATGGCTCCAAGCTCCGCTCACACTGTCCCCGGAGAGCTCACCAATGCGGATCACGGCTACGGTCTGACCGGCATGTGCGGCATTCTCGCAAATCTTCTCGGCCACCCACTGTGCGCGGCAGCAACCCAGCTCGCCAGCAAGGTCTGGGGAATTGGGGTAGGACTCGCGGATATAAAACCGGCCGCTCCGCCAAGGGACACAAGAACAGAACACAAAATGTGATTTATATCTGCACTGCCTTGCAAGCCTTAAAAGTTGCTGTACGCTCGAGATATAAGGCCTTTCGAAGCTAGGGAGAGGAGCCAGAGTAACCGACCATGCAGCCTGATTCCCTTAGTACATCATAGCAAATGGAAATAGCGGACCTACGTGGATTATTATTGTAGCTTCCCTTAAGCGGTCGTAGGTAAACGGTTCGATACCAGCCAAATCTAGATTCGCAACTACTGAAGAAATTGATAGCTCTCTGTCAGGTGGGGCTATGCGGTGTAGTTCGCTAATGAGGGCCTCCATCTTGGCCTCGCTGTCCTTGCAGCAAAGGCAATATAACTTGGCGATACCTCGCCTCGCTATAACTATCTGCCTAGCAATCTGCTCGCCAAGGCTACCCGTTGCACCAGTGAGTAACTGTTCCGTTAGCATGATGGCTACAGTCTAGGTGGCGGTAAGAAAACCCACTACGACATGGTTAGAGGTTTCATTTTCGGCGATTATATCCGCAGGGTCCCACGAAGCATCGGCAGCATCGTATTCCTGTACCAGCTGCACCATCAGGCCTGCTTCCCCGCCTTCCAATGCTGTACCCTCCTCGCCGCCGGCAAAGATATATCCTGCGATCCTACCCGCCCTTTAGTACTAGTATCACTTTATCCATAGGCGAAATGATTTACCCCGCGATAGATGTCTGCTCATAGACGACAAGCAGCGGTAACCGAGAGGGTTCGATCTCGACACCCTAAAAAAGCCCACATCAAAATCCCCTCATCAGCCACGGTTCGTGAATTCTCACCTTAAGCAGCCGATTTCTAATATGAAGGGCCGTAATTGAATCAACCCCGTACCCAAACAAATCCGTGGTTGATTCCAGTGGTTTTCCCTCGAGAGCCTTTTCGCCTATTGCTTCTATAACCACACTCCGGACAAACTGTTCCAATTTTTCAAAACTATCCCTCTCTAGCCCTTGCCCAAAAGGGCCTTCGAACTCATATTTTTCGTACGCATTCTCGATATCCCTCTCGAAGATTTCGAGGGTGGTTTGACGCATTATTTGCCCCCTGGAGTTTCTCAGGGGGCACAGGTGTGCGGGTGGAAACACAATCAGATCCGGCACGATCTCCGCTGCTGTATTCACGCGGCTAAGCGCCTTAAAAACATCCTCCCGGGACACACTGACAGCTAGGGTAGGAAAGACCAAAATCCCGGGAAAGGGTCTTCCATCGCCAAAAACGAACGACTCCAAAGCGAGCTCGGACTCTAGTGCATTTTCAATAGCGGTGGGATCTAGTGTCTTTCCATTAGACAAAGTGATCAGGGCGTCCATGCATCTGACATGTTTGTAGCGATCTGGCGATCGGGGATGGCGGACGAAGAGATCCCCCGTGGCGTATCCTCCCCGCGGTGAATTGGGCTGGCAGTTCTACATTGCCTGGTCAATAATTGCCTGTAGAAGGGGTGCGGGGAGGTGACCATCTGAGGCCAATTTGACAAAACTTCGAGTTCAAATCTCCCCTCGGCTTCAAAACCACTAGTTCTGGGTGAAATAAACTCATACCCAACACCCCGTCTAGAGCGAAGATAATTCCATTCCATATCCGTTGTAAATGGGCGGTACGATGACATAAGCACTTCCCAAGTCATTAGTATTTCTCTGAGATGAGAAGGATATGAACTCATCGTACGCCCACACGTGCTGGTCTCAAATCTCGAAACCAATCTAACCTCATTTCGAACAAGAAAATCGCCAATCCTTTCTTCCATAGGTGCTCCACCGACGCCCACTATATCCATATTTTTCAATTCACGAACAGCAGCTGCATCCCCTGCACAAACCTTCAAAACAAAGGGCACCGTGGAGAAATAATGCGCTCTGGGGTTCTGACACACGGATAGTGCCTTAAGTATATTTTTAGGGGTGATGGGGATAGTGGACGGATATAGCCAGAACATGCTGGATCCCATTAGCGAACGCATAAAGTCTGTTATTCCTCCATGATATAAAGGTGTGGTTGTGAATGTAGCTTTATGGTCGTAGAGACCCTGATATGAAAGATTGGCGATTGCTGAGGAATGCGGACATAGGATAAGTTTGGGCGTCCCGGTGGCTCCACTGGAGTGATGGATATATGCTATCGTTGACCCAGTGACAAATTTGGGAGTACGGTAGGTTGACCGAGGAGAGCGCTCGTCGATACTAAGGAGTAAACGTGGTACACAAGGACGGGGGGCGGATCCGAAGGCGGCAGCCTTGTTATCCCGGGAAGACAGAATATACTTCGATGCTGATTGGGTCAAAAGATGAGTGATTTGCCCCGCGGTGCATTGCGGACTGGAAGTGAGGGGATACTCGTTAGTGCAAAATTCGAGCCCTAGGGGAGGGGGGGATCGAGATTCACGTACTCGATAAGAAGAACGGCATATCCGATCTTAACGAGAGCAAGGAAATTGATCAGCATCTCTAACGAACTATCCGAAAGCAATGCTGCCACCGGCGGCACATTGTCAACTGAGAGTCGGACACGGTCGTGAAGACCGTGCACAACACGGCCTCTGACCAGACGGTGGGCATGCGCATTAACCACAATTGCAAGTTTTTCGTATGCTTCAACGGGTTGTTAAAACTATCTCAGCACGCACACAGTCGCCTACTTCACTTACAGAAGATTCTAACCCCCCAATTGTCTCTCCCAGGAACCGGCGCTCCCACGGCGGGAAGGTCAAAATATGAGCGAGCCCGGCGATCCACAAGACGACCGATAGTGCCATTCCCGTAGTCCGCCTGAACGGATGCATTAGAGCGTGCAGCATAGTCAAGTGTCCTGACAAAGTATGGGACTGGAGAAAAATTCATGTCTGGAGATGCAAGGCGAGGGGACTTGAGGAGCAATAGGGGCCAAATGGAGAAGAGAGGTTTTCCCTCTCGAAATAGGGCCGCAATACAGACAGCACTTTGCGCCGCAATCCACCTTTCCGGTAGCGAGTCGTGTAGACGTATGGGGCGTCGCATTCGTGGAGGGAGATCTACGTAGAGCGGTGGCTCAGCTCACAAGCGTCATTGACAAGGTCCAACCAAGGCTGCACATCGGTCCTCCCTCCTCCTCCTCCTCCTCCTCTGTAAACATAGCAAGTTGGATCCAGCTATAACGCAGGTCAAGGTAACGGGGCAGCGGATATTTGGGGGTGGTTCAGCTGTGCGAATACTCTTGATATATCAACAACAAGTGTAAATACTCATGTGAGGGTCCGCATGGTCGAGCAGTGTCGTAAACCGCAACCACTCCAACACGGCGGGCGGCGGTAGAACCGCTGCGGAAGCCAAAGCACTCGACTGTTCAGCGATAGTTCATGCTCGAACCTTGCTGCCCACTGCCCTGCAGTAAACTGCCGTATGGGTATCAGTGGAACAGTGTCGGATCCTGGGTGAGTGGGCATTACCGGCATGCGCATGTGCGGTTATCATACCCGGCATACCATTCTAACGCGGCGGGAATCCATCCTTGTGCACCAAGTGTCCGCCTCGCCGAATATGCTGCCCGTACGAGTAGGCAGCCCCTTGGGGCATTCGTGCTTTTTCATCAGCCGTGCAGGAGTCAGTTCATCCTGTCTCTGTTGTCCTTCGTAAAGTAAGTGCCAAGATTGGCCCAGCGTGGCATAATTTTCTTGCAGCGATCATACAAGTAACTTATCGTACTGTAAGCTATGATACCGGTATGTCGGCACAGATCATGTGACCCAGACGCCAGAGTCCTGATGGTTTTTATCATGTCAATGCTGTACTGTACTTGTATGATATCATACCATACCGGTCATAGCGCGGGGCACTCGAGATCGATCGGGAACGGAGGCAAGGATAATTTTCGAAAATTTCCCATCGCAGCCATAACTTACAAGTACCTTCAGGCAGATGTGGCTTCAGAGAGGGGCTCAAGGGGGCACTCTTCTCTGATTCCATCATCATCATCATCATCATCATCATCATCAGAGCAATATTCATGGAGAATCGAGATGGTATAAGATTTCCGGTTACCGTACTGTACCCTGTAACTTATTGTCGCTTTCGAGGTTATGATACCTCCGCCAAGCACAACTATGATACTTTACGGGTATTAATGTGAGCGAAATGGATTGAGTTGACTTATCCGGGTGCGCTGATTCCAAGTGCCCAGCACCATACAGTAGCCCACTTCACTCCCATCCTCTTCCGTGCAGTGCTCGTAGTCTAAGCATCATACTCGAGTGGTTGCCGCCAGATATGTGACCCATCTCGGGGCCTTGTTTTACTAAAGCGCGAAGGGTATGATAGCTCGTGAAGCACCAAATTTCTGGCTCGCCGCTCTAATACGGTACAGAGGCTTTCCATTGTTGTCGCTTTTAAAGCGGACTCACCTTTACCGGTACCTGTACGGCATCATACGCCCGGCACTGAACCGTGGTTGAGATTCCGCGGGAAGATGGAAAGTGGCAGGTGGTTGGTTGGTGGGGGCCGGTAGCCCATAAAATGCGTTCTCGGTAGACCGAGTTACTCCTCGACCCCTCTCCGCCCCCCTCGAACCCCTCTTGTCAACTCACCCCCGATCCCCAATCTTGGCTTCATTCATCAAAAAATATACAATTCACCATGCCAAAGTTCACTATCCAAGATGTTCTCCCCCTCCCGCGGACCCCCGTGAAAATTCCTCGAATTGGTTTTGGTGTTTTCCAGGATCCCCCAAACAAACCCGAATGCGTTAGTAGCTGTCTCGCTGCCCTCAGAGCGGGTTACCGACACATTGACACGGCACAATACTACGAGAACGAAGAGGCGGTCGGTGAAGCTGTTCGTCAGAGCGGTTTGAAACGTAGCGATGTCTTTGTTACCACCAAGCTTGGGGAGCCGCAAGGGAGTGTTGAGAAGACTCTGGAGAGTTTGAGGGCAAGCGTTGAGCGGATTGGATTGGGATGGGTTGACCTGTTCTTGGTCCATACGCCCGTCAGTGGCTCCGAAGGTAGAAGGGAGATATGGGAGGCTCTGGAGAAACTGAAGGACGAAGGAGGAACGAAGAGTATTGGGGTGAGCAATTAGTGGGTCGCCTTCCCGAAACTCACTAGCTAGGATACTAAGAAAAGAAATAGCGGAGTAAAGCATCTAGAAGAGATCAAAGGATACTCGAGCACCATTCCCGCTGTTAATCAAGTCGAGCTTCACCCATGGCTCCAGCAAAGCGAGATTGTGGATTACTGTTTCAAGGAGGGCATTGTTGTTGAGGCATACACTCCTCTTGTCCGTACACAGAAGAACGATGACCCAGACGTTGTATCCATCGCGGAGGCGCATTCAGTCACACCGGCGCAAGTGCTAGTTCGCTGGTCCCTTCAGAGAGGCTTTGTCCCACTACCGAAGAGCTACAATCCTGAAAGAATCAAGTCCAATGCAGACGTCTACAAGTTCGAGCTTTCGGATGAGGAGATGGAGAGGCTGAACGCAAAAGCATTACCCGGAGGAGAAGGGGCGGTTTGTCCGTACGATGTCAATTGCCCGTGAACTATATATGTGTTTTAAACAGCTTTTGTCAGTACGATCGCGCGATACGAATGCAGTTAGTTATCATAGCAGCTCGGAGCAGAGGAATTCGATACCGAAATTCTTTCCTTGAATGATGTTTTAGATCTGGTAATATCACCCCGGTAGAGTGAGTGGCAACCCGAAGAGACGAGTCAGAAGGCTGGCACGAGTGTCATACTCTAGGCCACGCGAGTGGACTCGTGGTTACTGACAAGAATGTCCGGTCGGTCCAACACATTGTTTCTTATCTAAAGTTGGTAGATGATTTAAGGGAACTTGAAGGGATTGGTGAGACGACCCAGCGAAGCATTTGGGCAAACCAAGCACAAGTACAGTACCCGTTCGGTAGTCACGAAGATCCCCATCTGCGGCTGACTGTATGACCGTGTCTGGAATCTTGCCAACTCCTAAGAAAGAACCCCTCTACCCAGTACTTATGTCATCGCCTGATACTGATTGAAACCGCCTCTTATTTTGCGGTGATGCGCCAGAATGGGCAGCTTTAATCCTACAACAAGAGAACCGGTACAATGTCCGAAATAGCGGATATCATGAGATACCATTAGCCGAAATCACCCAATCTCACTCGGGAGCGATATGGGAACACCAAAGACCTGCTCTAGGCCTACAGCGCCCTCGGCATCGGGAATCAAAACATCTCTGCGAAATCCCCCAAAGCAACCCCATCACCACTATGCCCCACCCGAGTACTATACCTCCATAAATAGCCTTAAATCCTTAGTGCCACCCCCGAGCACCGACTCCCATCTTTGCTGCCAATCCCCTCATTCTGTGTGGATGCTCCTCGTACCGGCGGTGCAAGGAAACATCCTCCTCGCTCCTTATGGCTGGGCAGGCCCCTCGCCAACCCTTGGATGAGGGATGACGGTCCGCACACCCTTCGCTTACCATAAGCTTCTTTGCGATGGACACACCTTCAAAACCAAACGAACAAACACCACCGGCGTCCGACACTAAGTGCCGGTCGAAAGTCTACCTCTCTTCCGCGCTGTTTGGGGCATTGGAAGCGGTGCGGTTTAGATATATTTCCCCCCGGCCCCGGTCCTGACGGAATATTCGCAAATTATGAGGGAGGGATCGTGAGAATCAATAGCGTTGCTACAGCTGCAAATGAGTATTTCACCTCACACCGTGTGCCGATGCGGCGTCATAATGCGAATGATCTCGCCGGGTCGTCACTGCTTACTGGGATTGTACTCCGTGTATACACAATCCCTTCAATGCTCAGACGCACGCTAGTCCCGTCCATTCGATTTCCAATTGTCGTTCCCCCAGCGGATATTCCAGCCAGCTGGCTCGGAAGCCCCTTAGACATGGGGGCTCTGGCGGGTGTGTGCTCCGGGTAGATGAAACGTGGGAGAGGCTTGTGTCCTAGGGATATGGGAGGGGGGAGGCAACTTAGGATATATCATGTATTTCATGGCTTTTATCGAGACTTACTGTAGCTGCGGTGTTTATCACGCCTGAGGCGAAACCAGACTTGGCGCCCATCTCCCGATCTAACGTATCTACCGCACTCTTCTAAGCCCCGCAATTGATATCGACACCCCAATGGACCACGTAAAGTGAATACGGGGACTCCTATACTCACAGGAAAAACGCGAGAGTGAGTGATACACGATGAACAAATAATAATTTTGGACACCCCTCATCTCCCTAAGTTACATTCCACCTGCCACAAAACCATAGGAAACACATGAATGAAAGACCCCCCCGTAGGAATCCAAAAGCGATCCAGAAGCAATCTCAGCAAATTTCCACTAAATTTTTTTTTCAGAAACCCAACTCCCAGATTCAAAGCCCTCCAAAAAAAAAACCCCCAAAACTGCCCCCCACTCCCCTCGGTTCATTTTCGAAAGGCTTTGAAGTTCAGGACCGGTCAACCAACTCCCGACACATTATGCCTTAACTTTATCCCCCAACGCACAGAATGGAAAGCCGACAAGCCGGATGGTTCACGATGAAATACCAGATGCGATCCCATATCCGTGGCCCTATCCCACCGCAATCGTCATAATCTTGAAGTTTTTTTTTCCCCGGAACAGCCCTTTCCATGGTACGGATGGTTCCGAATTTTCCTTCCGAACTTGGGGTATTTTTATTTTTTATTTTTTTAGTTTTTCTTTCTTTCTAGGGGAAGTGCTCCAACGGTGCTGTGTGGCTAGCTAATCAGCTAACCGAGGGATTGTAAGGCTTGGTATGGTGCGAAGCGTCCTTAAGGTGTACCAAGGCCGTTGCATTGTGAAATGCCTTTATCTAGTATGGGTTTAGGGTTGTAGGTTAGAACAATAGTATTCTACAACTTTTCATTTCTGACTTGAAGTATTGATAACTTCTATTTATCTTTATATCCTATTAAACTGTTACTTTCTGTGATAAAGTATTCCAATTACTATATCAACTATTAGTTATATAACCTGTAAAAGGTATTAAATTTTCGCTCTAATCAAGAGTTGAATTATTTACATGTCTATGTGACTTGTGTTTTCGGCTTGTTAGCCTCTTGTATTCTGTTGAACCATAAACTACCTTATTGCAATATGCTTCCATGATCCTTTGTGTCTTTGACCAAAATTTCCAGATTGTCTTATTGGGTACTTGAGCTAATGCTTCTGGTATGAAGCATTGTAGTCCTTCAAAATCATAGGTGCAGTTCTCTCTCGTATATGCCTTTGCAGCATCCCAGTAATATTCAATAAACTTAATCTCACAGTGAAAAGCAGGGTAGAAGATAACACCATGTCCTGCAGATATGATAGCATCTTCAATTTGACTCTTTTGTTTTTTAAAATCAGGCTGTGCTGCAAGAAGTGCACATGCACAACAGTTTCCTCCAATTAGACAATGAGGATTGGGTTTTATACTCTTTCCAGATCTTGATTGGATAGAGCATTGTGCGCGAAAGTGTAGATTATTATCAGGCCATAAACCACATTCCATAAGAATAACTTGTAAGCCTTTTAGAGTACCATCTGGAAATGTCATATGCTGCATATATCCACCTTCTAGATGGTTATCATCTTCCACATATGTGTCATGCATAGCTGGAACATTCTTTCCACCTCGATCCAAATTTATCTCTGCCATACACAAAGTATTCTTTGCATACTTGAGGTGGTTCCGAGAATTGTTAAATGCAAAGAGAGCTTTACATCCAGAAAACGGAGCCTGGAAGGCAGGAATAGCCCTATTAAGAATTTGATCAAGAAGATGATCACCATTCCACCAGATATTACCTCCACACTTGAGTGTAACAGCTGCATCTCCATCCCCAAGTCTTCCAATTGGAGTTAGAAAGTCAGATACATGGAGGCCTTGGCCTCGACCTTTTTTGCGTAGTGGTTGATTCTTATTATGTACCAAGACAAAATGCGGTCCATCATTTGAGTTGAATGTGTATTCATCTTGAGTTACAAGTATGAGTGGCTGGACTTCTCCAGATTGGTGCTCTGGGTTTGGAATTATATTTAAGTCCTCATTCCACTTTATGAACTGATTCTTGAATGATTCCATTCGTGAAAGAAACACCTCATCAAGGTATTTCTTCACATCTGGTTGTTCATGCCTATCCTTATATACTCCTTTTTGGTATTCTTTGTATTTAAATTATAATTTTTTGAGCCATCGTGCTACTGTAGATGATGCAATTACTTTCTCAATTCGTCTGGCCATATTTTGACTTGAGCGATTGGAAATTTCAGAGTCTTCATTCCGACTTCTCCAATATGTTGCCACTGCTTGTGCCAAATTTCTTGAGTTAAGTCCTAGTAATAAAGTTATTATAAGGTTATTAAAATACTTATTCAATGTTAAAATGAAAATGAATTTGCTTGAACTTACTTTCACCAACCAGCTGAATATGTTGCCTCACAGCTAGTAATGTATCTGAATCTTCTAATAGACTTACAATCCTGCAATGTCTACTATCATCTGGTTTTGGTATTTTCCTCTGAGTTACCCACTTGACCTCATGTCACATAATCCTTTCTCTTGCTTTTCTTCCCCAACCACCACCATTTGCAACCCTCTGTACTAGACACTTGTGCGACTCAAGAACTGGCTTTCCACCTACTGGTACAAGCTGCTACTCTAGTGCATTATGTTTATTCTGTACCTGAAGTCTTAGGAAGAGATAGACCTGATAGTACCATGTAAAGTGCTGGCCAACTGGGACTTTCTTTTTTCAGGTCTTATGAGAACATACCAGTTTTGCCATATCTTGCATAGCTTTTTCAAGAATTGCAAGTTGCTTTCTGCAGGCTTGTATTTGAGAGTGTTGTTGACGGGGCCATTTGAGATAGTAGATATCTAATTCATCTGCTGCAGTTGATCTCACTTCATCTTCAATTATGTTGTTCACTACCTCTGAAGCTGAGGTTGTTCTGCGATTACTGTCTTGAATTGCCTGCTCTTTTTCAACTTTTAGGCATTCCTGGTATCGGCGTATATGTGGAGCATTTGCAGTAGGTATCTTTGGTAATCTCTGGAGTTCTTTCAGTTATTTATTATTCCAATTAAAGTCAAATATTATAACCACATTGGAAACTACATTCTCCTTCCAAAGTATATTAAATAGGAATTGCTTTTAACTTACATCTCCTATCTGTCTAGATTGCTTAATTCTCTCTCTCATTGCACAACTTCTTTCTGTATTCCGATTTACCATGACTGCTAGTGTTGAGCTTTCTTGAATAATATTTTTATTAGTTAAATTCTTGAATCAGAGGTAAAAGGGTGAGAAAAACAAATTGTAAACTGGATTAACTGGTGTGAGAAACAGTAGATATGATATATTTCAAGAAGAAGAAGAAAATTTGTTTATCCTACTTAATAATCTTTCAGTAACTCAGAGGGTTAAAGAATTTGAGCAAAAATTATTGAATGCTATTGTTCTAGCCTACAACCCTAAACCCATACTAGATAAGGGCATTTCACAGTACAATGGCCTTGGTACACCTTAAGGACGCTTCGCACCATATGTTAAGTTAAGCATTTTTTTTATAGGCGGTGCATTGGGAAATGTTGCGACGACACCCACTATTCGGGTCGCTAGATTGAAGTTGTGCCCTTTTTGTTTGTGTGTGTGTCGCCGGTAAAAGAGAGTGGCTCCGACCGATCTTGGAGCGTGAGTGAGCTGTGATATTCATGCTTGCATGGCCGTCGCCATGTAAATTTAGGGGGTGTTTGGCAAACGTGATTATGATTTCAAATGGCGATTTTGTCACATTTTTCATGTTTTATTCAAATCGTGATTTGAAATCATAATATTATCTTACACAATGCTATGTGATTTGACTTTGATTTTTCTCTTGTTTTAGCTTACCTGCTCACATACCTTTTTACTTCTGTTTTCTTTTAACAGAATTTTTTTCATTTTCCTAATATAAAAATTAAATTTACAGTTCGGTATAGATAAACATTTTTGTTTTATTTCCTCAGTTCCAATACTATGTCTATTGACATTTATTTGTATCATAATATGGGACCAAGTACTTACCTGCTATAATAGAATGAATTCCTCTTAATTTATAATTCTTTACTAATTCCTCTTACTCTATAACTCAATAAAATTATAATGAAGCATGGCATGAAATTCCTTCATTAATTTTCTTCAAAAATGAATACATTTCTACAACTTATCAGACCTTTCTCACAACTTCTCAAGTAACAATAGTGACAAGCTTAGCCGCTGCAAGTACCATACTATTACTAGTTGAGACTACAAACGAAGCAGCTCCAGCCCTTTGTCATACCTCATCTCAGAGTAGTCAAATCTATACAGGTAAGGTATTATCTTGTAAACATGCAGGTCAGATTAAGTAGTACTTGAGAATAGATCTTTTCCTCTTGCAAAAGCTGTGTAGAAAGTTGAAGAAGCATGAAGGACTTTCATAAACACTATATACAATAAATGAATATCAACTATATATATTTCTCTATATTGTTTCAACAGACTCATCAAATTGGACAGTACAAGAACACTTTCAGCACTCTGGGGAAACCATCTCATGGTACTTTCATCAAGTACTTCATAGTATTCTGCTTTTATAGGAGATTTATGTTCAATAAGTTACTGAAACAAGTTCTTGTTTCCATTGTACTCCAAAAGGGATTTCCTTTTCTTCCAAGTTTTATCCTTATTTTAAAGATTGCTTATGTGCTCTTAATAGATCCCTTATTCCTAGAATTGTACTGAAGGAATTAGTACCTATATATCATTGCCAGAAGGTCTGAATAGTTTAGAATGCACTAGGTGTCTGGTCTTTCAACTTTATCTTCCAGTATGTTCTCACTGGCTAGGAGGAATCTGCTTATAAGACTTGAGTCTTGAGCAATACAAGAAGCAAAGGGCAGAAGATTGCTGTTGGAAAATACTACTTGGCTGATGCTGGTTATAGTACTTCAGACTTTGTGTTAGTACATTTCCATGGTACTCAGCATCGTTTGTATGAGTAGGCACAAGTAGAACAAAGGTAATAAGGCAGTTATTTAATTTCCAGAGTTTTATAAATATGTATGGAAAGTATGAGCGCTGATTTTGAATTTCTAAAAGAGTACAGAATGTGAAGGAATTGTTCAACTTACATCATGCCTTATTAAGGAATGTTGTAGAAAGAATTTTAGGAGCCTTAAAGGCAAGATTCCGAATACTTTAAACTGATATGAATTATGATTTGGAGACTGAAGCAAAGATTGTGCGAGCTTTGTTGTAACGTGTTCGGGCCAGGCCCTAGTCACGTAGTGGTACGATAGAAGCAGATGGCTTCATGATCAACAGGGAGCGAGCGCTGCTAGCTAAAGGAGGCTTCGAACGGGGTGTAATAGGAGATCAAAGAGGTAACCGTTCAACCAAGTATATTAAAGAATACTGTCAGTCGAAGTCTGCTGTTTCCATCGTGGGAATCAGCGGTCTTTAAATACAGCATATCGCTTATCTCCAGTATGAGCGATATTGCAAAACACTGTGTGTATCAACCGATAGCACATGAAACATTACAAGTATCAAACGATACTGTGAAACCAAACATAAAACAATGTGTGTATCAAGCGATAGCACACGAAACACTACAAGTATCAAACGATACTGTGAAACCAAACATAAAACAATAGTAACCCGTACCGGTTACATTTGTGCTGCCTTTCGAATTTTATTACCAGGCATAGAGGAAAGCCTGGTGAGTTTACAGGGTATAATAATAATGATAGTGGTATGTACTAATCTGGGTAGAAAGGGAGTAGTCTAGCTATTATGTACTAGAATTTTGATAGCTAATCTATATACAATCTGAACCATATAAGTAGTTACAATAGATTATACTATCCTAGCCCCCCCAGTCTCTCAAGACTCATACCTTGCTGATTCACAGTGCATTCAAGTCCCTCCAAATACAGTCTCTAAAGCTACTGCTCATACATCAAGCGCTAATCCAATTCCCACCAATCCCAATTCGCTGTCCAGTAAGGGTACCAATTCAGTTACTACAACTATATCCCTAAAGAAAGGAAGGGCTGTGATGGGGGCACCTCTAGGTAGATGGATCCCAAGGTTGCGACCGTACCAAACAACTTCAAAGTTATCACCAAAGGTTCACCCAAATGTAAGAGTGAAGTAAGCAGTAAACCTTAATATTGTTAAGCCTGACGCTTCACTCAATTAAGGTCTTGAGAGGATTTGTTGTTGGAGTAGGAGAGTTCTCGCATAGACGCTCAAGTAGTTTCATCTTATGCCAGAAACTCCTCTATCAATTCACTCCAACTATTTGGGCACACCCTTGCTCCACTAAGGCTGGTCTGACATGTTGCCTAGCACCCACTTCAGGCATGCAAGTGTCGACAAACTCTGGTCAGCGTTCCCCTTATACAGTTATCATTTCTGCAGCGCATTCTCAATCTCCCTGCTGGAGTGAAAACTTCTTCATATCGGTGCCTTGCCAGTGGCTAACAGTCAAGACACCTGATGAATGGAACTATCCATGACACCCTTGCGATATGCAGTAATATCTACTTGACCCTGGAAGCTACCGTGAGCAGTTTATCTATCTACTATTTACGAGTCTTGGGCTTCTGGTATCTTCTGCAGTATATAGTAATCCAGGAGTGATTCAATAGGTGCCACCCATGACCATAACCTCGGATCCACCTTACCTGTGGTAGAAATCATGGGTTGAGTGTCTCTGCACTTCCCTTTCAGAGCCTATGGCGTTGGGAGCATGTTTGAGCTTGGTAGGTGTAAAACTCTCTGGGTTGCCCTGACACCACCCAGGACTACCTTCGGGACCCCCCATGGTTAACCCCCATTAACTCCATCAGTTTTGGTCCATTTTATTCCCAACAACTTGGAGGAGGTACTCCACCTTCGACCCTATGCCCTCCCGTATATGCTGCAAACAGCTTACAGTCGACCAGATGGCAGCAACGTATCCGGTGTTGCAAGCATGTCCCCAAAGACTACTCTTTGCTAGCCTGCACACAACTACGCACCCGGTTGCCCAGGACGTCCGGGCCTCAAGACGGGGCCGGAGGAGCATGATAGGAATAACGTCTCCAATTTACAGCTTCTTCAGAGCTGCGTAGCTCGCCCAATAGCATCTCCCGGAACCCCAGATTCCAGTATTATGTGTGGCTTCACGTGACAAACATTCCAGTCAGTTTTCCCGAACTCCCCAAGGGACTTTGTATTGAAAGGCAGGGTAACACAAGCCCCATGGCAGGGAAACTTGATCCTAAGGGTAGGGTAACCTTGTCTGGCAGACAGGATAACTTTACCCTGTTACTCTGTCTATCCCGTTGCCAGACATAGACACTTCTGACCTTTTGCCGGTTACCTAGCCTTGCCAAGTACTGCCTCTTCAGAGGTCTCTAAGTGCGCTGACACACATCATGGAAGTAGCTAAGTACCCCGGTACCTAAATGAATTTCTGTTCATCTCAGAGCCTAGGCCATTAGGTCTCTGTGGGTCAAGTACCTACTTGCCCGCCCATTCCTACCAGTCCGCCTCTAGGCTGCCTCTATGGGTGCAGGTTCAGGCTACTATAGCCCATGTATGCCGGGTCGTTATATCCCGCCCCTCTTCTTTAGAGTCCATCCCGGACCGTTAACGTCATCTCTTATTTCCACAACTCGATTCCCCCAGACTCTATGGTCCCTGGACTTGGATGGATATCTTTGGTGAAAATCCAAAATGCCCCCTAGGCCAGTCCCTTCTAGTATCTCATAGGGCTCCCACCAGTTCTCCTCCACTCCATAGCCTTCCCATGAAACCAGATACTGGACAAAGTGCGCGGAACTTTGCCTTCGCTCCTCCGTACCATCTACAGTCCAACATGACTTGGACAACATAACTTGGTTCCATATCCAGGAGTTCTACGGTAGGGATCTCCTTGACCCTACCTGATCCTGGATCCTCGCGACATGGTTCTAGCAACGTGCCATTGAACACCGGATAGACGCGTAATCTGATGGGCAATTGCAGTTCGTAGGCTTGAGTACACACCCAGCATTTGACCATGAAGGGGCTAAACATCCCATGGTCCAGCTTCTCCATCGGATGTTTGGCATGGATGTTCTTTCTGTTTAATACCATATGGTCCGCTTTCTGCGCCTGCCCAGAGGACATATTCTTCAAGGTACCATATTCTGGTGATGGCAACCTTTTTGGGTTATGCCATTTCCGTTCCCTGTTCCGTGCCCGTTGAATCGTTTCTCGAATCTCTTGCCAGGTTCCTTCCTATTCCTTAACCAAGAGCTCACTACTAGGGTGTACCCCTTGATTCTCAGACACTACACCCAACCAGTTTGTTCGCGGATTAAACCCATAGTTGATCTCAAACGGTGACAGCCTGGCGGATGTGGATGTTCAGGTGTTATAAGCATACTCCACAAGCAGTGGTAATGAAGGCCAATCATCCTGTTAATAGGAGCAGTAGCTACGCCAGTACAGCTCCAGTGCCTGGTTAACCCTCTCAGTTTGCCTATCAGTTTCGGGGTGGAAAGTAGTCCAAACATTTAGTTTCACTTGCAGCAGGTGCATCAAACCCATCCAGAACTTGGATGTGAATCGGCTATCTCGGTCGGAGATGATTGACTCTGGGAGTCCATGAAGGTGCCAAATTTCCCTCCGGAATATCAAGGCAAGCTCCTTGATCGGTACACAAGTGGTCAGGGGTATGAAGTGTGCCATTTTCGAAAATCTGTCTATGGTAACCCTGATTTTAGTATACCCTTCTGACTCTGGCAGCACTACAATGAAGTTCATTGAAATCGCGGTCCAAGGCCACATAGGAATATCAATAGGTTCCAGTAGACCAAACTTCTTGTGCCTGGTAGACTTATTCCTTTAGCATGCATCATACGTTCGCATGCAATCTGTGATGTGCTTATCCATCTTCAGCCAATAGAAGTTAGCCCTAACCCTGCCTATGGTTTTGCAAGTCCCGCAGTATCCTGCGATTCCAGAGTCATATTCCGCCTCCATGATTGTCCGCTGCAGATTCTGACCCTTGGGAACATACCACCTGTTCTTGTACAGGAGTAAGCTCTTTCCTGTCGTAAAGTGTGGGTCAACCTCTTTGTCACCGCCACTCGTTGCCTTCAGGATCCTTAAATATTCCTGGTCCTGTTATATAGCTACCTGCAGTTGATACAAAAAGGATGCCTGGAGCTGGAACCCTTAGCACACTTGCAACACCTGTGGTCGCAAGGTGTCCCTTTCCTAACTTCCAGCCCACTGTCCAGGGCGAAAAAATAACTGTGGCGCAAAATCACTCCCCCCTTCAGGGTGGTAGTTCCTACGCTGCAACAAAGCATTGGCCTTCACAATCAACGACCCTTCTCGGTAAACCACCTTGCAGTTAAATGGTTGCGGGAACTCAGCCCAGCGCTACTGCCTACAGTTAAGGACCTAAGTACTATTAAAGTATTCCAAATTCTTATGATCCCTATAGATCACGAATTTGTCTGTTACCAAGGGCAGCAGATGACCCCATTCCTTGAATGCTGCTACAGTAGCTGTCACCTCCTTATCATGGACACCATAATCAATCTCCACTGGGTGGAACTTCCAACTATGATAGGCCAGTGGATGCCACCTCCCATGATCACAAAACTGTCTGAGGATGGCTCCTAGTGCAAAGTCACTAGCATCAGTTTCCAGCCTCGTCGGCCGTTCAGGGTCAAAATGTGCTAGGATAGCTTTGGATATGAATGCATCTTTCAAATAATTGAAGCCCTGCTGGCATGCAGTGGTCCATTCCCATTGGACATCCTTCTTGGTCAGATCTGTCAGAGGTTTCGCTATCTTACGGGAACCTTCTATGAACTGACGATAGAGGTTGGCAAAGCCCATAAAGCTTTGAACATCGACGACGCATGTCAGAGGTGCCCAATCCCTCATCGTTTCCACGCTCTCCAACAACCTAGAGATCCCCATGTCAGAGATCTTCTATCGGTGGAATTCAACTTCCCATTGGTGGAAACTGGGGTTCTTCATGCTTACACATTGTCTTGCATTCCGCAGCTCATCCATCACTCTTCTCGCGAGTGCTACATATTCCTCCATGGTCTCGGGGTAGATCAGGATGTCATCCATGTATGCAATGACTCCCTCATCCAAGAGGTCACAAAAGACCTGCTTTATTATGCTCTGAAAAGTTGCCGGGACGTTACATAACCCAAACGGCATGACTGGGTATTCATATAGGCCGTATCTGCAACAGAAGGCCATCTTCCATTCAGCGCCTGCAGCCATGCTCAGAAGGTAGTAGCCGTTCTTCAGGTCCAACTTAGTGAACACAACAGCCTTCCCGAGTCGATCTCGGAGTTCGTTCGTCAACAGTAGAGGGTACTTACTCATAGCCGTGATTTTGTTTAGCCCTCGGTAATCTATTACCAGCCTTGACGTGCCATCTGGTTTTGGCACAAAGACGATTGGGGCTGCTACAAAGGAACTGGATCGCTGTAGCTTCCCCGTTTGCAGCATCTCATTGAGATACTCACAGAGTGTAACGGCCCAGCATACATGAGCTATGGCAGACGGAACCTATACCCATACAGGTAGCCAGGAGGCGAACTGGTAGGAACAGGCAGGCAAGTAAGTACTTGACGTATGGAGACCCGATGGCCCGGGCTCCGAGAATGAACAGAATTGGCTGGTCAGGGACTTAGGTACGTGGATACACCCGGGAGCGGTGTCAGCTTACTTAGTGACTTCTGAAGTGGCAGTTGCTTAGCTAGGCCGGGTAACTGGAGATAGGTCAGAAAGGTCTATCTCCGGCAACTGGATAGACAGGGTAACAGGGAAAAGTTATCTTGTCCGCTAGACAAGGTTACCCTACCCTGGGGATCAGGTTACCCTGCCTTGGGGCTTGGGTTACCCTGCCCAGAGTCCTGAGTTACCCTGACTTTCAATACGAAGTGCCTCGGGGAGTTCGGGGAAAGTGACTCGAATGTTTGTCATGCGAAGCCATGCATGATACTGGAATCTGGGGTTCCGGGGAATGCTATTAGGCGGATACATAGCTTTGATGAAGCTGTAAATTGAAGACATTATTCCGATCATACCCCTCTGGCTCCGCCTTGAGGCCCGGACGTCATGGGCAAACGGTTGTGTAGTTGTGTGCAGTCTAGCAAAGAGGAATCTTCGGAGGCATGCTTGCAACACCGTATACGTCGCTGCCCTCCGGTCGACCGTAAGCTGTTTACAGAATATACAAGGGGGCATAGGGTGGAAGGTGGAGTACCTCCTCCAAGTTGTTCGGAGTAAAACGGACCAAAACTGACGGAGTTAACACGTGTCAACCATGGGGGTCCCGAAGTTAGTCCCGGGTGGTGCCGGGGTGACAGGGAGAGTTTTACACCTACCAAGCCCAAACGTGCTCCCGATGCTATTGGCTCTGAAAGGGAAGTGCAGAGATACTGAAAGCATGGTTCCTACTACAGTTAAGGTAGATCTGAGGTAGTGGTCATGGGTAGCGCCCATTGGATCACTCCCGGACTACCATGCCCTGCGCAAGAAACCGGAAGCCCGGGACCTGTAAATAGTAAATAGATAAACCCCTCACAGTAGCCTCCAGAGTCAAGTAGAGATCAATGCATATGGGAAGGGTGTCATAGATAGTCCAGTTCATGAAGTGCCTTGACTGTTAGCCACTGGTAGGACACCGATGTGCAGAAGTTTTCACTCCGGCGGGCAAAATGGAAATGCACCGCAGAAATAATAACCGTATAAGGTGAACACTGACCAGAGTGTGTCGACACATGCATGCCCGAAGGGTGTGCCAGGAGACATGTCGGACCACCCTTACCGGAGAAGGGTGTGCTCGCATGGTTGGAGTAAACTGATAGGGGAGTTTCTGGCATAAGATAAAACTACCTGAAAGTCTATGTGAGAACTCTCCTACTCCAACAATCAATCCTCTCGAGACCTTAATTGAGTGAAGCATCAGGCTTAACGATATTAAGTTTTACTGTTTACTTTACTCTTACATCTGTGTGAACTTTTGGCGATAAGTTTGAAGTTATTCGCTGCAGTCGCAACCTTGGGATCCATCTTCCTTGGGGTGCCTCCCTTACACAGTGTACCCTAAGCTCCTTTTCTGATAATGGATAGATAGTCCCAAACGGAGGTTGAGTTCCAGGCTGCAACTTGGTTCTATGGTCGTACTTCAAGTGCTCCAGTAATGCCTCAATCCATTCTTGACTGAAGACGTCCCCATAGTCCTTATACTCGGGGAGTGGCTTAATCGTAATGTCAGAGCCCTCCTCGTCGGAGAATTGTACAATTCCCAACAGGTACACAACACTCAGATCTTCAGCTATCAGTTCTTCATCTGTCATGAATGCTAACCACTCCTGCTCTGCTAGGCAGTCAGCCTTGCAGAAATCTGAGCGTCAAGTTAGTAAACCTGTTTTACAATCTATGTCTGGGTTATGGTTCTTCAGCCATGACAGAGGTGGGTACCTGTACACCTTTGTGTCAGGCATGTCCGTGACCTCAAAGTGCCTCTCATTGTAGTGGTCATCTATCATCATCTCCCATGACTTAGTATAGTGCAGACCTGACCAAGGAATGTGATTCCTGCTTGCGTCCCTTATCGGCACATGTACCTTTCACTATACACAAGGTTCCTGGGTCTGCTTGACACATTGGCTACTAAGCACTGATCCAGTAGCTCAACTATCGAGCAACAAGAGCGCTTTAGTACTTACTTGTCACGCTCTGATCATCCCGTCTAGTTTCACCCGTAGGTGGATAGACTTTGAGTGACGAGGGAAGTTGCCACGTTTCTGCCTCTTCACTTGTCTTAGGGGTTTAGACATCTTGAATTGATAAAGATTTGGAGTCTCTTGCCTTCCGCCACAAGAGCGGCCACACCGGGTCGGTAAATGTTTCGGGATTGCTGTTTGCTGTCACAATTGCTAGGGTGTTTACTATCACGCCAGCATGATTTCGGGTACTAAACTCTCCGTAGATAAACTTGGAAATAACGCTTTTATTTGATCAAGTTCTGCCTGAACCAAGTCCCTCTTACACTAAGAATAACCATCTCCTGAGGTGGGCAGAGGTCCACCAACGGACCGGTTCTAAGCGAAGTAATCTAGTACTTGCCCAATATTGACATCTCCTCTAGCAAGACCCTATCCCTCCTCAACCGAAACAATGTCCCACGACATGCCCATCCAGCTAAGGAAATCTGGAAAGAACTACTTATAACTAGAACAAAGGAAATAATCAGAACCCAGGAAAGGAAAGATCACTCAGTCCACCATGCACGGCCCCAAACATCTATCTTCCAATACCTCCTCGGTCCAGTCAGTATTATCTTCGTCCAGGCTGTAGAGGGGTACCTGCCCGTCCCAGAACCACTTTCTAGGTTCTTGTGTCCACCCCTTATGGGTCTATAGATACGGGTTAGCAAGATTATGCCTTTTCTAGAATCGGTTCTTACTCCTTGTGAGCTGCCAGTATCAACCTCCATACTCTGAGGTGATGCGAGTCCCACTGCGAGTATCTTTGATGAGAAAGCCGGAGGTGGCACTTCAATGCACTTTAACCGTTTATCTGTACCCGAAGGCTCACTTACTGGGGCTGACCATTTCAACCCATGAGCCTCGTTGGAAGAACTAATGACTGGGGACGTCGCAGTACACTTTCTCCAGAAGTGTCCAGTTTGTCCTCACTTGGTGCACTGGTGGTGCTTCCTCCGAGGTTCAGTCAAAGTCGACAGGATTGCCTTATGTGCCAGTGCATACCCAGAAGTCGCCGGCTTCGCCAGTTTCCCCGTATTGGAATTAGTAGGTTGGAAAGATCTGTGGTGCTGTCTGCCCGACCCTTTCTCCTTCTTGAACCTGCCCGATGTTGAGGACCTATCCTCCTTCTTTTCCGAGGGCTGAGACCGTAGGGTGGGGTGGATGATCCAGTTACTGAACTGGTTGTTGTCTTCCACTGTATGCCTGACCTTTCGAAGAGGATCAAGGTACTTATTCAGGTCGGTCAGATGGGGCCACTTGAGTGCCCATGTATTCCAAACCTCATGCATAATGCCTGATTGAACCTTATCTTATACCTGCCCTGGGTCTGTAGAGCCAAGCCTACACCTATAGTCAACTATATTGTCCAGGTATTCATTGATGTGATGTGTCTGCATCACAAGGTCTTGCCATTCGAGAAGGGATCAGTCTCACTAGGCCTGGTCACTACCGAAACTTCGTTCCAGCCATTCCCTGAACCCTTTCCATGTCCGTAAGGGGTTGCTGTCCTTTACAGGAATGCCAGTGCACTTGGCAGCTCTCTTGTTGATATGCCCATGCTACTCTAGATACCATGCCCAGGCTGAGTCTTCAAGGAGGGGAATCACCAAGGTTTACCTTATCCATATTGGTTAACTTGCAATTCGCAAAGTATTCAAATTGGACCTCTACGAAGGTCCAGAAGCTCACGAGTTGCATAACTTTGCCTGGGAATGGAGGGATACTACTCCGCTTTTCCAGCTTCTTCTGCCGGCGTCTCGGTATAGGCCTAGATGCCGAACCAGTAGCCCTCAGGGCTCTCCCTAGCCTCTAGGCACGGCGGTCCCACTGTTGTTTCTTTTGGTTGCTCCTGTCATCCTTGCCGGGACCAAGAAAGCAGGTCAAATCAGGCCGAGAATCTCTGTCATCATCATTATCTGAGGTGTCATAGTCAGTGTCCGCTGGATCTATGCCGGCTTCCGCCGTGCCACCTATAGGTGGTGCATTTCCGTCCGCACTACCTGTGGTGTTCCTGCCTTGGAATTCCCGGGGTCTATCATACTTATCAAACCGTTCCTCCTGGCCATCTTGGTTGCCATCCTCTGGGTGGCTAGCCCCTGATGGTCTAGATACTGGAGGTGGAACAGGGCATCATCCACTCTCATGAGTTGGGTGAGACACCACCTGTGTTATCCGCAGAAAAGATTAGAACTCTGGACAACTCAGGGGTTGTATTGGGGGGCCAGCGTGCCTCCATGACCTACAATACCCACACGTTGGTCGTCCATCTCCTTCCTTCTGCCTTCTTCTATGCCTTACTAGGGTCCGTGGCTCCTTCCTATATCCATATGAGTGCTAATGAATCCACCACATACAGGTTTCTTCTGACTTACAGCCGGACAGACAGAACTCGTCTTGGCTGTCCTAATCACCAGTGGTGATGGTGGGGAGACAGGAGGAAAGGTTAGGTTTCGAGGGCGCCATGGGAATCACTGGTGCGCCAGGAACCCCACGAGCAGGCGTTCCTGGTCGGGGGATAGGGGTCCTTAGCGAGGGAGCTTCATGTTCTCACTTGTGATGGCGCCGTACCTGTTCAAGGAACCCAGGTGATGCAGCCCGCATCAGCTGGAAGCCGGGGGTTGCGACCGCTGCAGGTGGGAAGGACAGGGTAGGGGAGGTGTGTGGGACTGGTGGAGGACCGGTAGAGGGACTGGTAGAGGAGTGGGTCTTGGGGCGGCTATGGGAAGTATGGGAGTGGCAACTGACAGTGGCCCCGGAGGGATAAGCGGAGCAGGGGTCGGACAAGGTGTGGGGTCAGGCGTGTCAGGTGCCATAATGCCCTGCGGTTTGGACGTCCTTCTCCTTGCTGGACGTCCATCAGCTGGCCCGACTGAGGGGCGGCCCAAACGACTACGGGCGATTGAGGTAGGGACGGGCAGGGAGTGTGTAGATGCTCTGGAGAATGAGGAGGTGTAGCTGTAGCCATCACCTTTCAGGCTTTCGAACATCTGTATACGGACTGGGCTAAGGTACACCCTCTATTGGTTGTCATTGGCACTCAGGGCGAATTCTATACTGAAGTTCGCGGGCTTGGTATGGATGAGTGGGAGTGGGGGCACAGCCTCTAACATCAGTACATCATTCGCAGCATCAATACTAGACCCTCCTTCAAAAGCCTTTTCTAAGGCTACTATCCAAGTCTTCAATGCATGCTCATCCCTTAGCATTTGCAGCTATGCCTTCTGCTGCACCTTCATCTATTCCACCGCTGCTGTAGTAATCTTTTCCCAAACACCTGCTGCTGCTATGTGTTCCAGTTTCTCAGTTCCCGCTTCACTTCCTCAATAGAGTTGGATATCACCTGGAAGGTCTAAGGTTTGACAAACTCACGCAAGACCAGACTGAAGGGGACCCCTTGCGGCGGAGGAGGGATCATGTTGTGGAAATGGGCCAGATCTTGGAAGAATAAAAGTGCCACAGCACGAGGGGCTGTAATTATGAGATCAATGCATTCAATGGGTAACTGAATAGCGGAGGCGTCTAGAAGCAACTGGGGACCATCCCATTCAATCCTGTGAAGATTCGCGAAGACCGGTGCCCGAAACGTATTGGCGGTATGTTCATCAAGAGCAAGGTCTGAATCCAGGTTGGATTCCTTTCTGGCTTGAAGTTCGGTACTGGCCATTGCGCTTTCCACCCTGGGCTACTTATTCCAGACAAGATTAGCAGTATTTACGGAAGGTCAGCCACAAAGGTGGAAAACAATTAATCGGGGAAGGAGTTAAGCGAGGAGCTCGCTTAATGATATACTGTGACGGGGCCATTCTAGGAAGATGGATCCCTAGGTTGTGACTGCACCGAACAACTTCAAACTTATCGTCAAAAGTTCACAAAAATGTAAGAGTAAAGTAAGCCGTAAAACCTAACCTCGTTGAGCCTGACTCTTCACTCAATTAAGGTCTGGAGGGGATTTATTGTTAGAGTAGGAGAGTCCTCGCATAGACGTTCAAGTAGTTTTATTTTATGGCAGAAACTCCCCCATCAATTTACTCTAAGCATTCGAGCACACCCTTCTCCGCTAAGGGTGGTCCGGGACATTGCCTTGCACCGCCTTCAGGCATACAAGTGTCAACACAGTCTAGTCGGCGTTCACCTTCCATGGTTCTCGTTTCTGTGGTGCATTCTCAATCTGCCCATGGGAGTGAAAACTTCTTCACATCAGTGTCTTGATAGTGGCTGACGGTCAAGACACCTGGTGAATGGGACTATCGATGACACGCATCCCATGTACAGTGACATCTACTTGACCCCGAAAGCTACTGTGCGCAGTTTATCTATCTACTATTTACGCGTCCCCAGCGTCCCATGTTTTCCGCAGTATACGGTGGTCCAGGAGTGATCCAATAGGCACTACCCATGACCATCAACTTGGATCCATCTTACCTGTAGCCGAAATCATGAGCTTAGTGTCTCTGCACTTCTATTTCAGAGCCTATGGCATTGGGAGCACGTTCGAGCTGGGTAGGTATAAAACTCTCCCGCACGCCGTGGCACCACCCAGTGTAACGACCCAGCATACATGAGCTATGGCAAACTGAACCTATACCCATACAGGTAGCCAGGAGGCGAACGGGTAGGAACCGGCAGGCAAGTAAGTATTTGACCTATGGAGACCCGATGGCCCGGGCTCCAAGAATGAACAGAATTGCCTGGTCAGCGTACTTAGGGACTTATGAAGGGGCAGTTGCTTAGCTAGGCCAGGTAACTGAAGACAGGTCAGAAAGGTCTATCACCGGCGACGGAATAGGCAGGGTAACAGGGAAATGTTAACTTGTCTGCTGGACAAGGTTACACTACTCTCGGGATCAGGTTACCCTGCCCAGAGTCCTGAGTTACCCTACCTTTCAATGCGAAGTCCCGTGGGGAGTTCGGGAAAATTGACTAGAATGTTTGTCACGCGAAGCCATGGATGATACTGGAATCTGGGGCTCCAGGGGATGCTATTGGGCGAGCTACGTAGCTTCGAGGAAGCTGTAAATTGAAGACATTATTCCCATCATACCCCTCCGGCCCCGCCTTGAGGCCCGGACGTCATGGCCAAACGGTACTGTAGTTGTGTGCAGTCAAGCAAAGAGGGATGTTGGAGACATGCTTGCAACACCGTATACGTCGCTGCGGTCCGGTTGACCGTAAGCTGTTCGCAGGATATACAAGGGGGCATAGGGTGGAAGGTGGAGTACCTCCTCCAAGTTGTTCGGAGTAAAACGGAGCAGAACTGACGGAGTTAGTGGGTGTTAACTGTGGGGGTCCCGAATGTAGTCCCAGGTGGTGCCGGGGCGACGGGGAGAGTTTTACACCTACCAAGCCGGAACGTGCGCCCAACGCTATAGGCTCTGAAAGGGAAGTGCAGAGACACTAAAAGCATGATTCCTACCACACGAAAGGTAGATCCGAGGTAGTGGTCATGGGTAGCGCCCATTGGATCACTCCCGGACTATCACTCCCGGCGGAAGACACCGGAAGCCCGCGACCCGTAAAAGAGTAGCTAGATAAACCGCTCATGGTAGCCTCCGGAGTCAAGTAGAGATCAATGCATATGGGAAGGCTGTCATAGATAGTCTAGTTCATGAGGTGTCTTGACTGTTAGCCACTGGCAAGACACCGATGCGCAGAAGTTTTCACTCCCGCGGGCAAAATGGAAATGCACCGCAGAAACGATAACCGCATAAGGTGAACGCTGACTAGAGTGTGTCGGCACATGCATGCCCGAAGGGTGTGCCAGGAGACGTGTCGGACCACCCTTAGCGGAGAAGGGTGTACTCAAATAGTTGGAGTAAACGGATGGGGGAGTTTCTGGCATAAGATAAAACTACCTGAAAGTCT